>SZWC01006130.1:63654-78462 GCA_023375785.1 Penium margaritaceum
GCACGCACGCACGCATGCACGCACGCACGCACGCACGCATGCACGCACGAACGCACGCACCCATGCAAGCACACACGCAAGCTCGTACGCAACATAGACACACACGTATGCACGCACGCACGCCGGCACTCCGACCCACAGCCTCACCCGCCCGCCTGCAGACCTCCCCGCCTGTCCACACGCCCGCCCGCTCGCCTGCCCGCCCGCCCACCCGCAAGCCTGACGAACGCCCGCCTGCCCACCCAAGCCCCATCCGCCCGCCCACCCACCCTTCCACCCACCTGTCAGGCCACCCAACAACCGCCTCGCCAATCACTGACCAAGCCATTCGCCCAAGCGACCACCCAGTCTAAATTCGCCCTCCCACCCTCCGACCGCCCCTCCCACCCTCCCACCCTCCCACCCTCCCACCCTCCCACCCACTCACCCAGCCATTGGGGGGAGGGATGTACCTTCTGATGCGGTTGGGGGTTGTCCGCGCGTGCACGTACATGGCTCCACACGTGCGAGTGACAGCGACTTCCACTCGTGACCGACGACATAGGTTGTCGAGCAGCCTGTTGCCAAGGCAAAGACTGTTGGGGGCGACAAATTTGAGGGCGGCGAATGTGGGTACGACAAATGTGGATACGACAAATGTGGTTACGACAAATGCGGGTGGGAGCGACTTTCGCACTGCAAGTGTCAAGCCGTGTTGGCTCCGACAGCACACAGGCTGGCCTCTTCTTCTTGTCAAGCCGTGATGGCTCCGACAGCACACAGGCTGGCCTCTTCTTCTTGTCAGGCCGTGTCGAGCAGAGACGGGCTGCCGACTGAAGCCGACGGTGATCCTGCCTCCAGTCGCACGTGTGGGGGAAGGTGCGGGAGAAGGTGGGGGAGACGGTGAGGGAGGAGGTGTGGGAGAAGTTGAGGGAGGGAGGCGCTGGTGTGCGAATCGTCTAGGATGGGCGAAAGATGCACCCTTGGAAGGCTCTGGTGTGCGAACAGCCTGCAGCCCGGCAGCCAGCAGCGGCAGCAGCGGCAGCAACAGCTTCAGCTCGAAAGTGGGTGGGACCGGTGGCGTTGACCGCCCGCCCGCCTGTTGACATACGCATGCAGGCGTCTGCGTCACAGAATGGGACGACGAGGGCGAAGATTTGGAGACATGTCCATGATAAGCAGATTGGAGAATCTCTTGCATAAAGCCAAAGTTAGCCTTTCATTACATTTCAAGGCAAATGCTTTTGTCCCTACTTCGCTATGTGTACTTCAAAATTTCAACTTCTTTGTAATTGCAATTTTCTCAGATTATTTCTCCACCTTTATAACTTCTCATTAATCTAGTTATGTCCATGTTGAGCGACGAAAATTAGATTTTCAAACCTATGTGAAGTGAGGACTGCTTCATGTAATGTTTTGAAGTCGGCAAAGCTAGGATTTTTTTCGAGGGAGAGGGAAACTCAACACTACTTGTTACACCAAGTGGAACGTGGGTGATTCATAAGGATAAGGTGAAGAGCAGTAGATGATTACAGGTTTGGGGATAGATTGATAATATGTACTAAGTAAAAAGTGTATGTTAATCACAAGTGTCGAACAAGTCGAGCACCTCTACACAATAAAGAGAATCACAGTTATGCATATGTTAGGTCCTTATCACATGACCGGAGTGACACATACGGGGTCATGTCGTGAGTGGTTTCTTCGAGAAGCCCCGCCAGAAACTCAACGGCTACGAGAATATCGACGCGTGATTTGATAAAGGTCTAGTGCCATCCAGAAGTCAACTTAATAGTATCCAAACATCAACGTAGTTTGCAACACTTGTGTCGACCATTTTGGAAAGTGGTAAAAGTTATGAAAACCCCTTCGACAAAAGACAGAAGTCAAGGTAGGTGGGAAAAATGAGGTAAATGGTGTAAATTTCCAGATGTCATCGCTCAGTGGGCCATAAAAACCGACACAACTACCCACTCACTAAGTTTTGTTACTCTTGTATGTCAAGGATGTAACACTTCAACCCTTTTCAGTCACAAAATCCTAAAACATAAGCAGACATGGAGTGATAACAAAAATAATAACCGTCAATTAGATGGTGAACATCTAAGAGGTAGTCATAAGGCTCCCACCTCTTGTGCGCAATGTCATAACCGTGCCATTTGGCTAGATACTTGTTTTTTTTTCACTAATTTTGTATTTCAGGATGTCTTGAATCACGTAAGTGATTCAATACATCCTTCAAGACATCCCGATGCACTTGAATATGGGGTGGAGGTCTGACATGTCTGTCGATGAAAGTCTTTTTGAGGTCTAGGTAGTGCTTGAGCTTACTTGTGTGGAAAACAAGGTGGATCATCATTCTCTCGGGTACGCTAAGTCGAGCAATGACAAAGTTTTACATTCTTTCAATCTAAAAAATAGCAACCATCGTGGTTTGGGCTTTATAAATTCATGTGCTTTGAGTTTCATGTTTGTCAAGCAAAGGAGAACACAATCACGAGCACTAGAACAATTATTTTTGTGATTTCCGTCAACTCCTTACTTCATAGTAGCCTTTGCCTTTGCAAGATTTAATCGTGTTTTGTCCCAAATGTTGGAGAAATCTCATACGTAGATTTTGGATTTGTAGTATTAGAGGGGTGGAAGGGTGTTTGAACACATTCAAAGTGGATTTTTATTATAACAACAGAAGATGCTTGGTTACAATTTCATACATTTTCCACGCTAATCAGTGTCGTAAAGTTCACATAAAGTTTCAAGAAGGTGATCGAGCATCACATTGGTCATCTAGACTTTCCCCTCGCTTTGAGAATGGATTGTCTTCAATAGCTTGAACCGGCTACCATAATGTGTCATCAATTTGTGTCGAATATGACAAGTAAAATTGTCATCTTGCTTGTGAATGATGGTACATGGCACACCATACAGACGTACAATGTTGTTCAAAATTAGGCCTAATTTTCCCTCTATGCTAACAATGGTCGTAATGCAAATGAATGTGAAATTTGTTTAAATATGTCCACAACCACAAGGATGTTGTCATAGCCCTTCAGACTGGCATGCAATCCCGTCACAAAATCCATGTTGATGTTGACCCACAACATCATTCGAATAAGAAGAGGCTATATTATTCCTCGTGGTCTCATGCAAAGAGATTTTTTCTATTGAGAGGTGTCACATGACTTGTATAAGGATGTCATGCTCATTTTTATTTCATCCAAATAGTGTGACTTTGCCAGAATGTTTAGCCTCCTATGCTCACCAAATTTTCCACCTCGATTATTTTCATGGCCTTCCTCCAATATCATCCACGAAAGTCCTCTATCTGGTGGTATGAAAATGTGGCAAGTGAATCTCCATCGCCTATAGTGGTCGTCAAACCTCAACTTGGTTCTGTTATACCCGTCAAACTCCTCGTAACCTTTTGGAATCAATCTTGCAATGAATGAGTCTCTTTTAAGAAGTAACATGTTCATTTTGAGCCACTACATCTCATTGCCCACTTAGAACATGAAGAAGACTTGTCTTTCCAAGTCTCTACTCTATGTTGTAGTTAGATGAAGACTACCAAAACTCCATGTACTGGGTTTACTGACAACTACTTCTAGTTGAGTGTTGGAGCAATAGAGTACGTGATGGTTGGTGTAGATGATGCATCACCCGCATTTTAATTATCGTCTTGATGTTTTGAATGAATGTACAAATATGAATGTTTCTTTCTTGTTCATTGTATAGTGGATTTTTGGCTTTCCTATATCTTGTGCCATGTATGTGACACCTGACCATCTCATAATTGAAAGGCTAGTGGCAAGGTCAAAGTGAACCTCAAAACGATTAACACAATTTATTTTATTATCCCTGCAATTCCACTCATCGGTCTACGAGTAATATTGGAAAGAGACACTGAAAATCAAATGATAATCCATTAGAAATTTACATAATCAATGTTTAAATTGTAAGAAGAATTTCAAATTCAAAACAATGCTCCACTTTGGCCAATTCTTGACTACCTCCACCCTATTTTGGTCCATGGTGATTTATCTATCGTCAATGACATGGCCGAAACTCAATCACAAATCAACCAAAGTCAAGTTTTGGAAGTTTTCTATAACTTTTCTCACTTTAGAAATATTCATCATACTCCCCAAGGTTGTGAAAATACACCAAGAGCTTCTCATATTAATCAACAAGAATGATGCTGGGGTGAGGGTGACACTGTTGTTCATCATTGTAGTGAATGTTGCACGCGTATTCGTGTGCCCAAACATCATGACCATAAATTGAAAGTGTGTGTATCTATTGTGTAATAATATTTTTTATGTCCTCATGAGATACACGGATATTATGAGAAACACTATGCACGGTGGAAACTCAAGCTCCGTGTCGTTAGTTTGAAACAACGTCTTATCCCAAAAGAAGAAAACACTTCTTGATTCTGATGTCATTCAGTGTTGATTATCCCATACACATTTGCATCATCCTACGTTTATTTTTTAAGAAAATGCAACTGAAACATAAAGCGACATGTATGGTCACATAAACCCTTGACCACGAATCTCATTCAGCTACTTTGGGTTCATTTTGCTCATAATATCTCATCAGATAAGTTCCTTTCATTGTGGTTCTAATTGCCGCCTTTAAGTCTATTTGTTGAGGAGGTACATTCAAAGGGTTCTTTGAGGAGAATCCTTTGAAATCCTTTGCAAAAGATGCAACCTTAACCAGAATGACTACAAAAGTTTCTAGTGCAAAGGCTAACATGATCCCATTGACCAATGTAATTTTTTTGCTTCTCATGTTTCTAAGTGGATGGGCCATCCTTGAGATTTGTATTGCACATATCTCTTGGCTAGTTCTATAAACACTCACAGGAATTTTGGAATGATTAAAATTTTCTCTACCACTTCCACCTCAAATAGTTCCCCAAACTACCAGTATATTGTGGATAACCCCACCAGACACAAATGGTATTTTCCTTCATAGATGCTTACATATACCGATCTTGAACTCTTATCCACTTACAAATTGTACTAGTACAGGACATCTCACACGAGCATGATGTAATGGTCACTCATAAGGTAAATTCTTAAAACTGTTTACATTGTGTAGATATCAACCTTGTAGTCAATGACGTTCCCATAGGCAATGGACTATGGGCGTTTGTTGTCGCATTTCCTACAAACACCCTTGGTCCACTATAGAAACAAAACATGTAAATTATGTCAATATTTATAAGACCTTGAAAAGCTTTTCCATCCAATAGTTTTGGTACTATTATGAAACTATTATGAACCTCGAGTTACACTCATAGCAGTATCACGTGTTGGTTATCCTTGTGCCCTTTCTAAAACACTACAATCTCATGGACCCTCATTCATGGTAATGTGTGCGGATTAGATGTACGATCAATCAATAAATTCTTTTCAACCTGAAAGTTTCTTGGTCATCTACTCCTACCCTTCACCATTTGTTTCAAGCAATCACGCCAAATACTCCCTAACTTCCAAGAATTCTAGTAAAGTAGTGAATCGCATATATGGACAACTTCAATATTCATTGGAGACAAGTTCTTTTCCTTACTTTGATTTCTTTCTACCATTAAAAGAACTTTGGAGTTAAGTTTTCCTGTTCTCATATCGTTGAATCTAAGCCATATAGTTGACGATGCAAATAAATCGACATTTGCAGTAAGTCATGTAAAGTCATCTTGGATGCCAAAAACTGTAATTAATGACCAAATATCTTACTTGAGGTCATTCTTATTATACAAACACAAATTTTCATTGTTGATGTTGTTAATATTGAACATTGCATGATATTGTTGCGTGTACTCTACCACGTCGCGTTACCAACACAAGCGTTGAAGCATGTACTTTGTGTTGAACTTCATCATCTTGCCTAAGTAAACAAGTGTATTGTGCATAAGTTTATTCCAATTTTTTGATGGCATGAAAAATTTGTTATGCCACATTTCTTTCATCTAGTCAAGAAATATGATTCCTCCTATTGATGATGTAAAAATGGTTGTATGAGCAATCAACCCGGTTTGGCAGTCTCTTGCATCTATTGGATGTTCCTTAGATAGAACCACCAAATCCAAACCATGCCATATAAAAGCGATGCCATGAGGTTAACCTTCGTTTTGTTGTTTTGCTCCCCAAAAGTAGTTTCCTACACCTACAACCCCATTAGCCACATGCGAACCATCACTTCTTTTGGGTTTACTCATCAAACTACATATAAAATGCTGGTCGGGTCTAGGGTTCATTCTAAAACTAAACATTTCACTTAGTGAGAATTGTTCCACTTGCATGAAGATTCCAAAACTGTTCTGTCACTTTGTTAAGGTGGGGTAGATGGGTGTGAATGTTCTTGATCCCAACAACTCAGAATATATATATTCATAGATGCAACCTTGTCAATCAATACATCCTCTTGAGGCAGCTGTTGTCACATTTGACAATGGAAGGGGTGCTAAGCCAAAGGGCTCCATCACTTGGTTGGCTGTTACACTCGTTGGTGTTCTGTCGCTCGTAACAAATTTTAACATTCTTTTTTGGTTTATCCAAATAGCGAAATTGTTTGTGGTTGATTATTCTACATCATTGGAGTATTTGTTAATTACTAGTACTTTTTTCTGAATGCTATCGCTTCATTCATCATTGTTGTTTCCATGTTTGTGAATTTTTCAATAATGGAGATAAACTAAAGACTCATCGGAGATTATCACCTGATATTTTATGTGTTTGGTGCCCCTCTTGTGTCACTTTTCCCTAATACAAAGTGCTATACCAAGCAAAACATGAGTGGTTCACTTGGATGAGATGTAGAGTGGTACACAGTTTGATGACTTGGGATGGATGGATACTTTGTGTTTAGTAATCAGTGTGCTTCAATGACAAGTGACGAATAATTCAAGCACATGTATCCAATAACAAGAATTCTAGTGAGGTAATGTGGGTTTTTGTTGCTCAAGCTCAATGTGTGCGAGGTCGCACCTTGAGTAGTTGATACTAGAAGCTCCGCCATAAAGTCAATGGGCTTCTGAATGTCAATGAGCGGTTTTATAAAATTATATCGTCGTTACGAGGTCGATCAAGTTGTTTTGAAGCATAGATGCAATTTGAGACACTTTTGAAAACCCTCCTAGAAAATTTGTTGAAGTTGACAATTACCGTAAGAATAAATCATTGGATTTCAGTGTTAGTGACCAAAATGACCTTCATTGATAATCCTTGAAATTTTGATTTTTTCACGTAATGGGACATGAATTCAAGGGGAAATTTTGCACTTGGGAATTGTAGGGAGCTATGTACGCTAGGGACATTACATTATTTACATGAGCATGAACATAAAAACTTCTTGGACATACATCTAGCTTCAGAAGGCCGATAAAATACAGCTTTGGATGTGCAAAATTGTTATGATTTGAATAATACCCATTTTATCTGGCCAATGGAATTACTTAAGATTGGTTCTTGTTTTCTTCCTTAATAATCTGGTTCGATATGTCAAGGAATTAAGGTGTACGTATGTTTTGGCCGACATTTGAAGGATTACCGTCAATAGGACGATACCGAACATTTGTCTATATACTGCAAAATCCCGAAGACTTGGCCCGTTAATCCTTCTTTTTCGGACATGACATCATCTTCTCGATGTTCAAACATTTCCTCTTTCGTTATGCGGATAACGATCATGGTTCGTTTCAGTTCGATGTATGTAGAAATTCCCGCGTCGAGAACCAAGCATACCAAAAGAGAGAAGCCCTACCTTGGGTTCGCGTGCAGCGCCGAATCCTATCCGGGGTCCGCTTAGCGCCAAATCAAATCATGGGTTCACCGCCTTTTCGCGCCAACTGGCGCGTGAACCCAACATAGGGTTTTGTCTCTGAAACCGTCCCCGCACGCGCACGAACGCAACACTTAGCAGCTCAACGTGAGTCTACCTCGGATCACAGCCCCCGGGTCGCTCCTAAGCGAGGGGCACATCGTTCCAGTGCGAAAGCGAACAATTTTCGATTCCTGACTCACAAAGTGACTTCATCATGTTAGGTGAGGATTTGAAACAAGAGGTAATTAGACCACATCACAGAACTTCCAAAATCGATGCACATGGCCCGTTCTTGACAGAAAAAAATGCTAGTGAAACCAAAAGCAGACTAGTCCGCATTGGAAATATTCAACCCGTCAAATTGGCCAAATCATTCACCTCATTAACCATACAACAAATATGAATTTTCTTGATATTACATATCCATTACGGTAACTACATGTGTTGAGAACATAAGTTAATGAAAAATGGATATCAAACAGGTAAGAAATATAATTTCACATGCTTTATCATTGTTTTGTAAGACATTAGCCGGAAAGGAAAACACATATCTTGTGAAATGAAATATGTAAACAAAATTTTGAGTTGAAAAATGGGATACACATCTAAATAAGAAAATATAGTAAAATAAAATAAACTTTGAAAACCATGTGAACATATGACAAGTATGAAAGGTTAAGACAAGAATAAAATAATGAGTTAATGAAAAGGAATTTGATAGTTTTCTTTGTGAAAATGATTCCATATCATGATCCATGTTAACTCCAACTACGTTATTCATCTTCGATTATACATCCACATCTCAATACAACTTCACATAGATCCATGAAAGATTCATTTCTCTAAGATCAAACCTATATATACGTATATGGGTAGTGATATTTACACCCATCACACCAATATTTCAAGATAAAGATGAGTATCTTTATCTCATACAATACTCATGTTTATATGTGTGGCCATATGCATATATGTATATTTTTTATTTACGTTCATGTGTTTTAGATTTTATTTTATCATCAAATATAGCCATGTTCATACATTTTTCCTAATCAATATGTAAATTAAAATCTCAATACAAAAGAGATAAACATGTAGATTTTAATGTAGTTCTTAATATACATATATGTATATGAATCAAAAACGTAAAGTAAGATATAAGCACTTACTTGAATAAATATATATATATAACTTAGCAATTTGGATAAAGATAAAGACAAATCTATATATATAGATATGAATATTGTTATAGATTTGTATATAGATGTATATGTATATATACATATGGATATACACATGCATTTCAATATAAAATGAAATACATTTAGATCAACATCTGTATTAATGTTAAGGAAAACATATCAATTTTAATATATGTATATAAATATTAACATTGATACGTATATTTCTATAAGTTTTAATTCAAAGATATATAGATCAAGATATATGGATATGTAGATATATATAGAAATTTACGTAGATAGAAATATTAATGTATATATAAATTTACATCATAGATGAAGATATAGATAGAGATGAATATAGACATAGGCATGGATAAAAATATTGATATAAATATATTTTTGTAAATATGAATGTATATATAGATGAATATCTTGAGATATTTATCAAAATATATGGAGATATAGACATATGCAAAGATTTATACAGACATACATTTTTCTATATTAATATTTATATTGAAATCCATATACATGCATAAAGATGTTTATGTAAACTTGAAATGATCCAAAATATATTTTAAAAAATGATTGATCGATTACAATCATATTCATATGTTTCATCTAGTGTTTTCCATGGATATGAAGAATGAATTATGTTGAGCATCTTTCATTGATGTAATATTATCTTTCCAAATTATATTTGTTAAATGTTTGAACTTTACACACGTTTACAATTATCTTAATTCTTAATTAATTTAATACTCTCTGATATATATTATTGCATCTCTTCATGTGTATGTGTATCCCATGTTGCACCACACCTTGAAGAATTCAATTTCAGTTTATTACAAAGAAGTCACATACTGTTTCTTATGTTTAGTTAAAATAAGACTATTTGAGGGCTTCTTTCCTATTAGTTTCATCTCTCGTAACATGTGTATTAGTATATTTTGTTTCCCTTATAAAAAGGTTATTGAAAAACAACATATTTTACTTTTTGGATTAATGAGGTGAATGATTTAGCTAGTTGGACGGGCTGAATAATTACAATTCCAAATAGTCTGCTTTTTGTTTCATTAGCATTTTTTCCTGTCGATAATGGGCCATATGCATCAATTTTGCAAGTTCTGTGATGTTGTTTGATCACCTCTTGTTTCAAATCCTCACTTAACTTGATTTTTTGCAGTCACTTTGTGAATCAGGAATCGAAACATATTCGCTTTCGCACTGGAACGATGTTCCCCTCGCTTAGGAGCGACCCGGGGGCTGTGATCCGAGGTAGACTCACGTTGAGCTGCTAAGTGTTGCGTTCGTGCGCGTGCGGGGACGGTTTCAGAGACAAAACCCTATGTTGGGTTCACGCGCCAGTTGGCGCGAAAAGGCGGTGAACCCATGATTTGATTTGGCGCTAAGCGGACCCCGGATAGGGTTCGGCGCTGCACGCGAATCCAAGGTAGGGCTTCTCTCATACAAAAACCTGTAAGCACTATTTTCGCCTTTTCAAGAAGACGGAACGATATGAAGGTGTTTGATGGGGCTGAACCGCCGGCCTCTGAAAGGGTAGCCAAGACGCGGGCGGCAATGTTCGGTCTGCGCGTTGACCTGGCGTTGCGACAAGCTTGCGAGCTGGTCTGGCTGGCGCCAAAAAGTCGTGGCCATCGCTCCTCTAGCCAAGACGGCAAGTCCGCGGCAACAAAAAGCCGGCCAGTCGTCAGTTCAATACCAATCTGACAAGACCACACTCAGTGTACCCCGGATAGATGAGAAAATCACACTTAGATCACAACTTTACATACACTAATACTTCGTCCAGAATTAATCATAATTTAACCTTATACTGTTTTCATGTGAAAACAACTGAAAATTTCACCAAATTAATCCATTAAGTACCATAATATCTGATGAATAGGAAAATATTGACGAATAATATCTAACAATTGATATGCTCCAAACGTACACGGGTCCCTCACTCCAAGAGTGGGATTTTATATCTATAAAACTATTTCGCATTTCACATTCACTTCAAGATTTTACACCAGTCAGACGAGGGCATTTTGGCCTCCTGACCCTTCCTGTGATGTTTCATTCCAAAGGTTCTTTTGTGGATCCTTCCAAACTACTTTCTGAAGGTTCCACCGAAGCTTCAAGAACAGTATTAAAACTTTTTTACTTTTCATTCAACCCCTCAATAGCGTTAGAATGTTTCAGACCCGTGCTTGTTCACGTATTGTTACGTGGAGCTGAACAATACTGAAGGTGGTTCACGATACGCCCAGTAGGACGTATACGGCTCACAACGATGAGGTGCAGGACAAAAGACAATCTGGGGATTCAATAAAAATAGATAATTTGTATAAGGCGATGAGTACACATTGATGACGTGTCGAGTGAGTTGATCAGTTATGTGTAATGCCAAGAACAAGAACAACGCAAATGTCGGGTCGTCAGCGCTCAAGTCGAGTGACGCGTGTGAGGTTGCGCCAGGAATAGCTCCTTTGAGCAAATCTGCAGAGAATTTGGGGGGTTTCAAGAATATCGAAGTGTGTCTTTATAAACATCTAGCGTCGTCGAGAAGTCGACCGAATAATGTAAAAACATTTATATAGTTTGCGACACTTATGTTAGCCTTTCTGGATAGTGGTCGAAGATGTAAGAAAATTCAAGTTTGGAACACCAGAGGTCGATGCGGTTGGCCAAAATGCCCTCAGCGTAACGGCCTAAAAATCTTGAAGGTGACGCGCAGTGCGCCATGAAAGTAATGACACAAATGCCCATTCGCGAATTTCCGCGATTGTGAAATAGCCCGGATACCCGCACCATACGCACTATTCAGCCGGCGTACCCACGACTTGAAAATTTGGCACGGCATTTTTGGTGTTGGTGTGTGGACCACAGACACGTCGTGACCTCTGGCCTCACAGCACACTCGCCTCATAGATATAGGTTACTAAGTGTGACACTGGCGCTAGCACCACAGCACACGATTTCATGTGGATCCTACACAAGGGGATGAGCCAGAGATGTTCTGAAGGCTGTCCACGACATAAATGTTATTATGGACAAATGTTTGTTTTATCATTGACACTAGGTTTCCTACTGCTCCTAGGTTTTGGGTGGGAGGGGCTAGCACCCGGGTTGATCCACATAGGTTCTCTCGGATGTAATTGCCAGGAATCTTCCTAGCACGCTTGCCACTAACTAGGCGTCAGCGCTCAGTCAGCTCGCGGCGTCAACACATGTCGGACGCGAAACGACAAGGGTTAAGCTAGGCGACACAAACAGTGTCAAATGTGCTTCCATAAAATGAACACATGTAGAGAGAATTGTTGGTTTTTGCGCTCATTGTGCTCTGTTGTGTCCTCCCGGCTTGTGTACATCGGCGTGCAGATGACTGACGGCGAGACTCGACGCCGATGGAGTGTCCTCCGGTGGAGCCGACACACGCTGAGGTCGTCTCGCAGTTCGTTGGAGCCTCCTCTCTCCGGCGACGTGTTTAGCTCCATGGGCAGACCTCCTCGGCGGTCGCACTGCCGGCAGTCACTACCACCGCAGTCGCTGTCTGCATGCGTCCAGCGCGTACTGTCGTGTCTGCGTCGTCATGCACTGCCTAGGGTCCCAATTACATGTTGCATGGCCCTGTTTGGCAGCATAAACCATCGTGGGCACTATCTGGGTTTAGGCTGCCATAACTCCTCGCTACTATTTTTCTAGCAGATTGTGACCGCACGGCTGCGTTCGCAGCGTCGGTATTATGGTATGGTCCAGTTTTCAGGCAAAACGGACGACGCCCGGGTTTTGGGCTGTCGGCTGCCTGGCAGGCCTCACCGAGAAAATCTGCCAGCCTGTCGTGAGCTATTTTCTGATTGGCTGATGAACTGAGTAACAAGCTCTACAGAGCTGGGGGTGGCTAGATTTTGGAGGGGTCCCCCATTGCTGTTCATTCTTCATTCCTAATTAGTCATTGTCAGTTTTCAGCTGCTTTCTGGCGCTAACTCTGGTGCGCGCGTTTCTGAGTAACAAAATCCAGAGCTTCCAGACTTAGACACTAGAGCAGCAGACTGAGGGGGCAGCTGACCTAAGCAACGAGCGTGGAAGCCCGCACGCTGCATCAACAACGCTGCTGCCCCAACCTGCTGCATAGATTCTTTCTTGGTATCAGAGCAAGAGCGTAGCAACTGCAGCAGAAGACTGACGAACAGGTGCCAGACAACGCCGGCGGACCCCCATACGCGCCAGTGCAGGGGAAATGCTGCCGGATTTTTCCCGACAGCATTGACCCTCCTGGTGGCGGCGTCACATTTTTTCCCACGGCCACTGGGCCAGGGGAAATGCTGCCGGAAATTTTTCGGCAGCACTGACGCCCACGCGTGACGCGAGGAGGTGAGCGGCAGGCGGCGTCTGACGACTGTGGGCGACGACGCACGCGGCAANCAACGTCACCCAGGTGCAGTGACTGGCACCACCAGCAGCAGCAGGCAGAAGCAGCAGCTCGCAGCACCCCGCAGCAGCAGCAGCTCGCAGCAGCAGCAGTAGCAGCCCGCAGCAGCAGCAGCTCGCAGCAACAGCAGCAGCATGTAGCAGCAGCAGCAGCTCGCAGCACCAGCCGCTGCAGCAGCCCGTAGCAACAGCAGGCAGCAGCCGTTGCACGCAGCAGCTGTAGCAGTGTGCAGCAGCAGCAGCGGGCTGCAGCAGCTGCTGCAGCGAGCTACAGCAGCCGCCAGCTGCAGCAGCAGCAGCAGCAGCTAGTAGCAGCTGCCAGCCGCGGTTGCTGCTGCCCGCTCCAAGCAGCTAGCGAGCAGCGAGCAGCAGCCCGCTGCTGCCAGCGAGCAGCAGCTCACTGCTGCTGGGCGAGCAGCAGCCCGCTGCTCGCAGCAGACAGCGGGCTTCTGCCCGCTATGACAAAAAAAAAGGACAACAAAAAAAATCCCCCATCCCCGCAGCTCGCTGTAGCAGCCTGCCGCTGTAGCGAGCAGCTGCTGCAGCACGTAGCAGCTACAGCAGGATTCTGCTGCAGCAGCTCGCTGCTGCAGCAGCAGCAGCCACAGCAACTGTTGTAGCTCGTAGCACGAGCAGCTGCAGCTGCAGCAACCGTAGCAGCTGCAGCAGCAGCAGCAGCAGCAGCAGCAACCGCAGCACCAGCTGCAGCAGCAGCAGCAGCAGCAGCTGCAGCAGCAGCAGCAGCAAACAGCTGCAGCAACAGCAGCAGCAGCAGCAGCAACAGGAGCAACAGCTACAGCAGCAGCAGCTGCAGCAGCGTCAGCACCAACAGCAGCAGCGGCGGCCCCAACATTTGCCGCTACTGACGTCAGCACCCCTCTGCTGACGTCACAGCTGACGTCACTGCTGACGTCACTGCTGACATCATCAACAAAAGAAAAGGAAGGGGGAGGGTGAAAGGGGAAAAGGGGGAAGGCCAGAGGAGTGGGTAGACTGCCCACTCCCCCAACCTCCTGCTGAAGCAACAACACAAAGACAACTACAAAAAAAAAACAGACACCAAGGCATGGCTGATAGTCCCGGCGAGGGGGGGTCCTCCTCTGATGGGGGGACCCCTACCCCTCCCTTCTTGCAGCGATTGCTGCAGCATCAGCAGCAGCAGCACCCGCCGCCGCTGCAGCAGCAGCAGCCGCCGCCGCCGCCGCACGACCAGCAGCTGCTGCCGCCGCCGCAGTAGGACCAACCGCCGCCGCCATTACAGCAGCAGCAGCCACTGCCCCTACAGCAGCAGCCGCCGCCACTACAGGAGCAGCCGCCGCCCATACAGCAGCAGCCACCGCCGCTGCAGCAGCAGCATCCGCCGCCTCTACAGCAG
>SZWC01006130.1:78483-88971 GCA_023375785.1 Penium margaritaceum
AGCTCGCAGCACCCCGCAGCAGCAGCAGCTCGCAGCAGCAGCAGTAGCAGCCCGTAGCAGCAGCAGCTCGCAGCAACAGCAGCAGCATGCAGCAGCAGCAGCAGCTCGCAGCACCAGCCGCTGCAGCAGCCCGTAGCAACAGCAGGCAGCAGCCGTTGCACGCAGCAGCTGTAGCAGCGTGCAGCAGCAGCAGCGGGCTGCAGCAGCTGCTGCAGCGAGCTACAGCAGCCGCCAGCTGCAGCAGCAGCAGCAGCAGCTAGTAGCAGCTGCCAGCCGCGGTTGCTGCTGCCCGCTCCAAGCAGCTAGCGAGCAGCGAGCAGCAGCCCGCTGCTGCCAGCGAGCAGCAGCTCACTGCTGCTGGGCGAGCAGCAGCCCGCTGCTCGCAGCAGACAGCGGGCTGCTGCCCGCTATGACAAAAAAAAAGGACAACAAAAAAAATCCCCCATCCCCGCAGCTCGCTGTAGCAGCCTGCCGCTGTAGCGAGCTGCTGCTGCAGCACGTAGCAGCTGCAGCAGGATTCTGCTGCAGCAGCTCGCTGCTGCAGCAGCAGCAGCCACAGCAACTGTTGTAGCTCGTAGCACGAGCAGCAGCAGCTGCAGCAACCGTAGCAGCTGCAGCAGCAGCAGCAGCAGCAGCAACCGCAGCACCAGCTGCAGCAGCAGCAGCAGCAGCAGCTGCAGCAGCAGCAACAGCAAACAGCTGCAGCAACAGCAGCAATAGCAGCAGCAACAGGAGCAACAGCTACAGCAGCAGCAGCTGCAGCAGCGTCAGCACCAACAGCAGCAGCGGCGGCCCCAACATTTGCCGCTACTGACGTCAGCACCCCTCTGCTGACGTCACTGCTGACGTCACTGCTGACGTCACTGCTGACATCATCAACAAAAGAAAAGGAAGGGGGAGGGTGAAAGGGGAAAAGGGGGAAGGCCAGAGGAGTGGGTAGACTGCCCACTCCCCCAACCTCCTGCTGAAGCAACAACACAAAGACAACTACAAAAAAAAAAACAGACACCAAGGCATGGCTGATAGTCCCGGCGAGGGGGGGTCCTCCTCTGATGGGGGGACCCCTACCCCTCCCTTCTTGCAGCGATTGCTGCAGCATCAGCAGCAGCAGCACCCGCCGCCGCTGCAGCAGCAGCAGCCGCCGCCGCCGCCGCACGACCAGCAGCTGCTGCCGCCGCCGCAGTAGGACCAACCGCCGCCGCCATTGCAGCAGCAGCAGCCACTGCCCCTACAGCAGCAGCCGCCGCCACTACAGGAGCAGCCGCCGCCCATACAGCAGCAGCCACCGCCGCTGCAGCAGCAGCATCCGCCGCCTCTACAGCAGNGCTACTATTTTTCTAGCAGATTGTGACCGCACGGCTGCGTTCGCAGCGTCGGTATTATGGTATGGTCCAGTTTTCAGGCAAAACGGACGACGCCCGGGTTTTGGGCTGTCGGCTGCCTGGCAGGCCTCACCGAGAAAATCTGCCAGCCTGTCGTGAGCTATTTTCTGATTGGCTGATGAACTGAGTAACAAGCTCTACAGAGCTGGGGGTGGCTAGATTTTGGAGGGGTCCCCCATTGCTGTTCATTCTTCATTCCTAATTAGTCATTGTCAGTTTTCAGCTGCTTTCTGGCGCTAACTCTGGTGCGCGCGTTTCTGAGTAACAAAATCCAGAGCTTCCAGACTTAGACACTAGAGCAGCAGACTGAGGGGGCAGCTGACCTAAGCAACGAGCGTGGAAGCCCGCACGCTGCATCAACAACGCTGCTGCCCCAACCTGCTGCATAGATTCTTTCTTGGTATCAGAGCAAGAGCGTAGCAACTGCAGCAGAAGACTGACGAACAGGTGCCAGACAACGCCGGCGGACCCCCATACGCGCCAGTGCAGGGGAAATGCTGCCGGATTTTTCCCGACAGCATTGACCCTCCTGGTGGCGGCGTCACATTTTTTCCCACGGCCACTGGGCCNGCAGCAGCAGCCCATTGGTAACGTCGCCGGCAACCCTGACCCACTCGCTGCTCTTCAGCAACAGCTCGCCGCCTTGACACAGCAGCTTGCGGCGCTACAGCCAGTCGCCTCCCAAACCGCCACCAGCGCGCTGCCGTCGTTTGTCCCTCCAGGGCACGCAAGCCCCGCGGTGTCTGCCGCCACATACTACTTAGCCCAACAGCAGACTCAGCGCCAACGACAGACAGTCACCTCCGTCCTTGGCCCCACTCTGGGTGCCGGCCGTAGGCAGAAGGGCTTTGAGACGCCGCCACCGCCGCTTCAGGCCGGCGAGCAGTTCCGGAGCTGGGAGCTCAGCTTCCGGATCTGGGCGCAGGATGAGGGTCTGTGGGCCTACTACACCCTCCCTTACGACTCCACCCAGGCCGACCAGCTATATGACGCTGGTCGCGCCGTCCGCGCCCTCGTACCAGTCGCCCCTCCAGCTTCCCGCCTTGCCTTGGAGCCCTTCCTCGACGACTTCACCGCCGGTGCCATCCCAGACCCGGCAGCCGCCTGGCACGTCCTCACCAGACCCCATCGCCTGTCGAGCGACGCCGAGATCAGCCGTCTGCTCCGGGAGTTCAACTCCCTCCACATGGGGGAGGCCGAGACGGTCACTGCCTACTGGCAGCGAGCGGAGGACATCCTCCGTCGACTCGGTAAGTCGGCTCCACCCCCTCTGTCCGCGCTCCTCACCATCAAGCGCGGCGCCACCAGCGCATACGCTGACGTCTTCGTCCACTATCCTCAGGACGTCCTCACCACCATGGAGGCCCAGGGCACTCTCATGCCCTGGGCATACGAGCTCTTCCTCCGCATTGAGGAAGCTCGCCAGGAGTCCTAGCTCCATCGCGCAGAGGCCCTCGCATCCCCTGCCGTCGCCACCCCTGCCGTTGCATCCGTAGCCGTTGCCTCCCCCGTCGCAGCTACCTCATCGCCCTCAGGGAAGAAGAAGAAAAGCCGGAACAAGAAGGGCAAGGGTCCATCGCAATAGCAGCAGCAGCAGTCATCGACCGGTCCCAGCGGTAGTGGCTCGGTCTGCCACAACTGTGGCCAGCCTGGGCACGGGTGGTACACGTGTCCTCTCCCGAAGGACGAGGCCCGCGTCATCGCCACCATGCAACGCCAGCGAGAGCGCCGCCTCGCCTCTGCCGCCGTCGCTGCTGCTGGTCCCACCACTCCGACCTCGTCCAGCACCGCTCCCACTCCGATGACTCCGCCTGTCCTTCAGCCACCCGCGCCGCAGCAGTACTACCCTCAGCCGTCGGCACCTCCGCTTCCTTTGACGGCTCCGTCACCCTACTACCCGGGCTCCGGCGCCGTCACTCCGCATTCTGTCTACACTCCTGGGCCATCATCCCGCGAGCGTCAGCTGGAGCAGTTCATCGCACTCCAGCTTGGCCTCCCTCGCCCTCCTCCCCAGGGAAGTGCGAGTTGCGTTACCTCCTGCCCTCCAGCCCATCCCTGCATGACAGAGACTGAGCTGCGGTCGTGTCCAGTTTCCTCATCTGTCTCGTCGTCTCCCGTGATCTCATCCACCCCACTCCTTGATGACATTGCATGGCTTGACGACTGGCAGTCTCGTTTTGCGCCTCCGTCCACCGTGTCCGCGTCCCTCTCTTGTTGCCATGTGACCGTGACTGATCTGGCGACCCCTGTCCAGGACCCTACTGAGACCTGGATCATCGACTCCGGGGCCACGCATCACATGACGGCCTCTCGCGAGGCCTTCAGTATGCTTGGTCCCATCGGCGATGTCTCCGGGGTTCGGACGGGCTCCGGACAGGTGTTGCCGGTCCGTGGGGTAGGCGTTGTTCGTTTCCGTGGTCCGGCCGGTGACGTCTTTTTGACCGATGTTCTCTTCGTCCCTGGTCTCGAGCTCAGCCTCCTGTCCGTGACTGCCGTTGACCGCATGAGCATGGACGTTGTGCACTCACGTGGTGTCGGCACTGTGTCGTTGCGTCCGTCGGGTCTTGTCGTACTGCANACCAGCACGCTTTCTCCTCAGCACACCCGCCTCTTGCACCGCCGCCTTTGCCACGTCCACTCTGCCGCAGTAGAGAGCATGCTCCGCACCCAGCCAGCCAAGGGCCTTGATCCGGAGACCTTCCCTCTCCCGTGCCCCACTGAGTGCATTGACTGCGCTCAGGGCAAGATGCACCGGTCCACGTACCCCCTCTCTTCCTCACGGGCGTCCGCCCCCCTTGACCTTGTCCACTCGGACGTCATGGGCCCTCTCCCCACCGAGTCCGTCGGTGAGCATGGCCGCTATGTCCTCACTCTGACGGACGACTACTCTCGCTACCGTTGGGTCTTCTGCCTTCGGCAGAAGAGCGATGTCGCCCGAACTATTCAGGACTGGCTTGTCCTCGCGGAGCGCGAATGTGGCCGCCCCCTATGTCGCTTTTGCTCTGATCGCGGTGGAGAGTACCTGGGTGAGGCCACGACCTTTCTCGCCTCCCGCGGTATTCGCCATGAGACATCTGCGCCCTACACACCCGCCCAGAACGGCGTCTCCGAGCGGTGGAACCGCACCATGGCCGACGCCGTCCACACCATGCGGGTCAAGTCCGGTCTCTCGGATGGCTTCTACTTTGAGGCCATGGCCTACATGACCTGGGTCTGGAACAGGGTTCCCCATGGTCCGCTTCCCCGCCAGTCCACGCCCTATCAGCACTGGCGCGGTCAGCGTGCTGACCTCCGCCCGGCTCGCGTCTGGGGCTGCGTAGCCGTTGTGTGGCTGCCCGCCCCACAGCAGGGTGGCAAGCTTGCCCCCCGCGGACGCCCCTGCACCTTTCTCGGTGTGTCTCGTCAGTCCAAGGCCTGGCGCTTCTGGGACCCATCCCGACACTGCATCGTCGAGTCCCGCGATGCCCTCTTTTTTGAGGACCTGTTTCCCCGCCACCTCATCCGCTCCGGCTCGTCCGTGTCCCTCCCATCGCGTGGGGGAGTGGTGAGTCCGTCCTCTGTCCTGTCGCTTCCGGGTGACACATCACTCCGTCCCTCTGAGCCGGTAGCCCCGGTCGCGGCCGCTGGCCCCTCCGAGTCAGCTGACCCAGTCGCGTCCGCTGGCTCCTCTGGGCCGGCAACCCCAGTCGTGTCTCCTGGCCCCTCCAGGCCGGCAGCCCCAGTCGCGTCCGCGGGCCCATCCGGGCCGGCAGCCCCAGTCACGTCTCCTGGCCCCTCCGGGCCGGCAGCCCCAGTCGCGTCTCCTGGCCCCTCCGGGCCGGCAGCCCCAGTCGCGTCCGCGGGCCCATCCGGGCCGGCAGCCCCAGTCACGTCTCCTGGCCCCTCCGGGCCGGCAGCCCCAGTCGCGTCTCCTGGCCCCTCCGGGCCGGCAGCCCCAGTCGCGTCCGATGGCCCATCCGGGCCGGCAGCCCCAGTCGCGTCTCCTGGCCCCTCCGGGCCGGCAGCCTCAGTCGCGTCCGCTGGCCCCTCCGGGCCGGCAGCCCCAGTCGCGTCCGATGGCCCATCCGGGCCGGCAGCCCCAGTCGCGTCTCCTGGCCCCTCCGGGCCGGCAGCCTCAGTCGCGTCCGCTGGCCCATCCGAGCCGGCAGCCCCAGTCGCATCCGCTGGTCCCTCCGAGCCGGCGGCCCCAGTCGCGTCTGCTGGTCCCTCCGGGCCGGTAGCCTCAGTCGCTCCCGATGGCCCCCCCGGGCCGACGTCTCTAGTCGCGTCCGCTGGCCCCTCCGAGCCGGCGGCCCCAGTCGCGTCTGCTGGTCCCTCCGGGCCGGTAGCCTCAGTCGCTCCCGATGGCCCCCCCGGGCCGACGTCTCTAGTCGCGTCCGCTGGCCCCTCCGGGCCAGCAGCCCCAGACGAGTCCACTCGCCCCTCTGGGCCTGCAGCCCCAGCTGCGTCCGCTGACTCCTCTGGCCTAGCAGCGCCTGTTGCGTCTACTGGCTCCTCCGGACCAGTAGCACCGTCCGCCTCCGTCGGCCCGTCGGACTCAGCACCATCTTCTGCCCGACCGCGCTACACACGTGGCCCAGGCGGCAGCCTCCGACCTCGGCCAACAGTGAGCGCGCTGACCGTCGCTCCCCGTTCCGTGGCGCCTCGACCCCCTGTGGCTCAACGTGTCTCCTCCACTCCCACGGTCGTGAGTGGGGACCCTGGCACAAAGGTTCTCGGCCTGACCACTTCTGCCATTATCGCAGACCTTCACCCGGGCTCTGCATTGGGGTACGCCATGCTTCATCACGAGCATCGGCATGCTGTTGTGGCCGCTCTCGCACGCATCCTACCTAGGGCTCGTGATGCACATGCCCTCTCAGTCCGGTCCACAGCTCGCCTAGAGGACCCTTCCACCCTACGCGAGGCTCGAGCCTCCCCTGAGGCCGCAGATTGGGATGCTGCCTGTGCCGAGGAGCTCGCCGCTATCCGACAGCACCACGTGTATGACCTCGTCGACCTCCCTCCAGGTCGGAAGGCCATCGGCGCCAAGTGGGTCTTTCGGCGTAAGTGGAAGCCTGACGGATCCTTGGACAAGTACAAGGCCCGTCTCATAGCAAAGGAGTTTGCTCAGGTCCCTGGGATCGACTACGACCATATTTTCGCCCCAGTAGGCCGGTTCTCCACTAGCCGGGCATTGTTCAGCCTGGTTGCCCAGCACGGGTGGGAGCTGCATCAGATGGACGTCAGCAACGCATTCCTCCATGGCTCACTGGAGGGTGAGGAGCTCTACATGACGCAGCCCCCAGGCTTCGACGATGGCAGTGGGAGAGTCTGGCGGCTGCGGAAGGCCCTCTACGGTCTGAAGCAGTCGCCTCAGTGCTGGAACCTGGAGATCAGCAGTACGCTTCTCCGTGGCGGTCTCCAGCGCAGCACCGCTGACCCCGCACTGTTCATCAGCCCACGAGGTCAGACCTTCGCCGCGGTCCTGGTCTACGTCGACGATCTCCTCATTGCGTCACCAGACGCGACAGCCATCCAGCACGTCAAGGACCTACTGCACGCTGCCTACCAGATGAAGGATCTCGGTTCTGCCCGAGTCTTCCTGGGCATGGAGCTCGAGCATGATCGCTCCCAGGGCGTCCTGCATGTCCACCAGGCTGCCTATGTGCAGACCCTGTCAGCTTGCTTCGCCGAGGACTTGCCCCTCGTGCCCAGCGCTTCCTCACCCATGTCACCCGATGGCCAGGTGAAGTTGAAGAATCATGACCCAGCTGTTGTGGGGGAGCCAGTTGATGTGACCACGTATCTGCGGGTCATCGGGTCACTGATGTTCCTGGCGACGACGATGCGTCCAGACATCGCGTTCGCCGTTAACCTCCTGGCTCAGTTTTCTCAGGAGCCGCGTCACCTCCATTTTGAGGCCGTGATCCGAGTACTGCGCTATGTCGTCTCGACCCCTCGGCGAGGCCTCATGTTCCGCTGTCAGCCGTCCGTCGTTGTAGTGGATTACACCGACAGCGACTGGGCCGGCAGTCCAGACGGTAAGAGTCGCACTGGTTGAATCTTTCTGGTCGGGGGCACAGCTGTGTCCTTGCGCAGTGGCAAGCAGGGGTGCATTGCACGCAGCACTGCTGAGGCTGAGTACGTGGCCCTTGGCTCAGGCGCGTGTGAGAGCGTGTGGTTGCGTCGTCTGTTGTCCGAGTTGCGTCAGTCTGTCCCATCCATCACCTTGCATTGTGACAATGAGAGTGCCATGGCCATTGCAGACAATGACGGTGTGCATCACACTCGCACAAAGCACATCAATGTTGAGTATCACTATGTGCGTTCGTTGTTGCACGACGGCAGCATCAGCATCGTGTGGGTTGAGACAGCACGGCAACTGGCTGACTTCTTGACCAAGGCACTGAAACGGGACTCGTTTAAGAAGGCTATGAGTTCAGTCGGTGTGCGTCCGTGACCCGCCTTCTTTGTCTCTACCTGCCCTTCTGCATGTCCTGGGGGAGTCCGTGTGTTGACCGTGTCTCTGCCTGCCCATGTGCACTACGCCTGTGAGTCATGGGGGAGTGTTGGTTTTTGCGCTCATTGTGCTCTGTTGTGTCCTCCCGGCTTGTGTACATCGGCGTACAGATTACTGACGGCAAGACTCGACGCCGATGGAGTGTCCTCCGGTGGAGCCGACGCACGCTGAAGTCGTCTCGCAGTTCGCTGGAGCCTCCTCTCTCCGGCGACGTGTTCAGCTCCATCGGCAGACCTCCTTGGCGGTCGCACTGCCGGCAGTCACAGCCACCGCAGTCGCTGTCTGCATGCGTCCAGCGCATACTGTCGTGTCTGCGTCATCATGCACTGCCTAGGGTCCCAGTTACATGTTGCATGGCCCTGTTTGGCAGCATAAACCATCGTGGGCACTATCTGGGTTTAGGCTGCCATAACTCCTCGCTACTATTTTTCTAGCAGATTGTGACCGCACGGCTGCGTTCGCAGCGTCGGTATTATGGTATGGTCCAGTTTTCAGGCAAAACGGACGACGCCCGGGTTTTGGGCTGTCGGCTGCCTGGCAGGCCTCACCGAGAAAACCTGCCAGCCTGAACTGAGCTATTTTCTGATTGGCTGATGAACTCAGTAACAAGCTCTACAGAGCTAGGGGGGGCTAGAACTTGGAGGGGTCCCCCATTGCTGTTCATTCTTCATTCCTAATCATTCATTGTCAGTTTTTAGCTGCTTTCTGGCGCCAACTCTGGCGCGCGCGTTTCTGAGTAACAAAATCCAGAGCTTCCAGACTTAGACTCTAGAGCAGCAGACTGAGGGGGCAGCTGACCTAAGCAACGAGCGTGGAAGCCCGCACGCTGCATCAACAACGCTGCTGTCCCAACCTGCTGCATAGATTCTTTCAACACAAGGGGATGAGCCAGAGATGTTCTGAAGGCTGTCCACAACATAAATGTTATTATGGACAAATGTTTGTTTTGTCATTGAGACTAGGTTTCCTACTGCTCCTAGGTTTTGGGGGGGAGGGGCTAGCACCCGGGTTGATCCACATAGGTTCTCTCGGATGTAATTGCCAGGAATCTTCCTAGCACACTTGCCACTAACTAGGCGTCAGCGCTCAGTCAGTTCGCGGCGTCAACACAGGTCGGACGCGAAACGACAAGGGTTAAGCTAGGCGACACAAACAGTGTCAAATGTGCTTCCATAAAATGAACACATGTAGAGAGAATTGCAACAATGGGCAACAACCACGTAAATAGCTGTGAGGCCTGGTGCGCAGCTAGGGGCGTGTTTGGTTGTAAACCAAGCACACTTCGCGCAAAACTACGCAAACTCCCAAAACGGCCCAGCCGAGGCTAAAACACTCGGCCGGTCATAACTTCCTCCACAGGCATCAAAACGACGCGTCGTTTGAACCAGAACGACCAACACGACAAGCCAAACATATCCGTAACATGCAAGGCATGCCTCCTCATGACCTCGGAACATGTCTCCGGGTGCTCGGGTCTCAATTGACGAGCAAGTTACAGAACTTAGCGCCAGGCAACACATCACGAGCTCGAAACCTGCACAGACTGGTTAAAGGCTCTGAGTCTCCGCGTCACACCAGTACGACCAACGAGGTGTGCGGGTCTTGACCACGGCCACTTCAATTCTCCTCGTGACCCCGGAACATGTGTTCACGTGCCCGGTTCATGACCACGGAGAAAACTCTAGCAGCTGCACACCCACAAACTTGGATGCCGGAACGCAGCGAGTGCGTCACATTGGTAATGTCATAGGTGATGATGCAGTCTTTGGATCTCTAAAAGACCTATGGTGCCACAATCTCACTGTGGAGCATTGTCGGCTCAAAGCCCACACAACACCCCCCCAGGGCTCTAAAGCCCGACAGTGCAACACCTGTAGCATGACACTCCCATACACACACCTGCATAAAAAGCACACGGTGGTCTTAAGGTGCTAGGTCTCCTCGTCACACCGGTGGAACCCACCAGGTATGCGGGTCTCGACCATTACCACCTCGACCCATGTCAACCATAAAGCAGTAGTGTCTCTATGTGCTATGCACAGGGAGGCGTCGGGCGAAAGCAGACACGCGAATACTCCCCCTTTGTGGCAGAGCCCAACAGCAGGAGCAAAGCTGATAGGTGTGTACAACATACCCCTTGAGGAGGGAGCACGTCTCCCCCATGGTCACATACACCTGCATAGCAACAACAAGGGTGAGAACAATGCTGATGGAAAATACGCGTACGTACCCTCACCCCTCAGCGACGTCGACACTGTTGGCGTCGTCGATGTCGTAGTCATCATTGTGGACGTCACCTACTACTCTGACTAGTGCAGCATTGAGGGCCTCCTCCAACTCCATGACCTGTTGTATGCCTTCGAGCTGCTGAGCTGTACATCGTCGCATGGATTCCGCATCCTTGAGACACGTGTAGAGCTCGTCGAGTTGTGCTACGGCTGCTGGCCAGCTGGCTGCATCTGCGGCATGCAAGCGGTCAGTCATGGAACAAAACTCATGGTGGACCTCGATCGTATGCGTGTGGACACAAACCACGACCTCCTGTAGCTTTGCTGCCTCGTCGCGTAGGTCGGAGTCCTCCGCGTCAATCGCCAAATCATCTTT
>SZWC01006130.1:89107-111964 GCA_023375785.1 Penium margaritaceum
GGCTGCATCTGCGGCATGCAAGCGGTCAGTCATGGAACAAAACTCATGGTGGACCTCGATCGTATGCGTGTGGACACAAACCACGACCTCCTGTAGCTTTGCTGCCTCGTCGCGTAGGTCGGAGTCCTCCGCGTCAATCGCCAAATCATCTTTCGCCTGGCCACCAGCTGTTGGCAGGATGTCAGCACCAGACAACGTGTCGGCATCTGCAGCATCTGCATCCACATGAGCTGTAGTTGTGCAAGCACTGGCTGCTGTGAACACACGTGTCACTCGACCGTCGACTACTGGCCAGACATTACATCAGTTGGTGGATCTACCTCTACGGTGACGTCACTGTCATCTGGAGCCCATACAACGTCTAGGACTCCTCCGAACTGCTCGTCCACATGCTACTAAACGTCCGCCCGCTACTAAATGTCCGCCCGTCCCCGAGGTGCATCCTATAGAGACCACTCAGCTGCCTCAAGAAGCGTGTGCACATTCTCTACGTACTCCTCAGCTGCCCGTCGTGTTGAAACATCCGTGGTGTAACAATGGCTACTGGCCTCCCGGAGCTCGGCCATGAGACCCTACACGTACGCCTCTTCTCGAGCCAGGACTACCACAAGCTCGTAGCCCACGGAGCGTAGGCGCTCGGGTACAGGAACTATAGCTTGGACGCATGTAATTGTGTTGTCGGCTGGAACAGCCGTGGTGTCAGTGATGCCGGTCAGGGCAGCCATGAGCCGGAGGTCCGCAGCTCGCTTTGCATTCTCCACGGTAGGTGCACCTATAAGGGTGACTTCC
Organism: Penium margaritaceum; assembly: GCA_023375785.1. NCBI lineage: Eukaryota > Viridiplantae > Streptophyta > Zygnematophyceae > Desmidiales > Peniaceae > Penium > Penium margaritaceum. Next base: position 89,897 of record SZWC01006130.1, read on the forward strand.
GCATGCTCATTGGATGCTGCGGACACAACTGCCACTCAGTTGTAAGCAGTGTCAACCATGGTACCGGCTGCTCCTGCACGGGCCGCCGCTACTGCGGCATCCACTGATATCGCCTCCAACTGTCAGCGCAAGTCTGACCACCTCCACACTATACTGTGTAACGTCCACTCAGCAGCCTCGAGGAGCATGTACACATCCTCGACGTCTACTACCGCTACCCAACGACGCACGGCGTCTACGGTGCTCCAATGTGTGCTCGTTACACGCAACTCAAGTGTGAGGCCCTACAAGTGCATGTCTGCACGTGACAGTGCATCCTCCTAGTTGTGAAGCGTAGAGTGTAAATGCTCGTGTACAAGGGCCGGCTTGGCTGCGATTGCATCAGCTACTACATGAGCTACTTCCTCCACGATGAATGTGCCTACACAAACAGTTGTGGCAGTGGCACCGGCCATAGAGGACATGATGGCAATCGCGACGTCTATTGCCTCTTCGACTGCCCCTCCCGTATGTGTACCTACAATGAGTGATGCTGCGGCTGAGGGAGCATCTACCCCTACGGACGCTGTACCGGCTGCTACAAGGGCGACGACCATCGTGGTGTCTTCACCAACAAGGGCATCCACAACCCTCGTCCCACCAGTAGTAGCGTTTGGTAATTCTGTTACTGTCATGATGTCGGTGGCTGTGAACACACCCACTACCCAGACGCCTGCTCCAAGGGCGTCAGCTATCAGTGCCAGTGTTGTTAATGCCTCGTCTGCTACTACTGCCACACCTGCCACATGGGTTGCTGAAACTACAATGTCAGATGTAGTCTCTATCCCCATCTCCTTTACTACGTCAGCCTCTAACTCTGCGTTGGACCACTCGTCTGCCTCCGACCCCGCGTCGGACCACTACTTGGATGACTTGTCCTCATTGAGAGCGTTTTGTCGTGCAGCACCATCCGACGCATCCCTCCTGCACTCTTTGGTGTTTGTCCACAGATACTCCAACCCCCACTCAACCTACACACCGACAAAAGCTCTAAAGGGGTGCCGTACCAACCCTGCAATCAGGGATGAGAGAGTCAACTCCGCGGTAGTACTGCCGTTGTCTCCTAGGCACGTCTAGCCGAACGTGCCGTCTGTTGCCTCGCGTGGCGAGTGTAAGTGCAACGAGCGCAAGCTGAAGGGACTACAATTGAAGCCGTGGAATCAGAAGTCGGGATGACTCCAACTGACACCAGGACACAGCGGGTGGCACTTGATATGGAGCTAAGCTCAGGAGGCGTGGCATCATCAGGTGACGACACTGACGGAGGTGAGGATGGCGAGGAGGAAGATGTGGATGTCTTGAACGGCATGGTGGCAACAACCTGCTCACAAACCACATAGTTTGTGAGCTGTTGCACCATGCACTTCAAACCATGGAGTTTGGCGTAAAACATGGCCATAGCTCCATTGAGGGCTGACAATGTCTCCGAGTCCGATGGTGAAGAAGAAGGACGGGACCGTATCCAGGGTGGTGGCGACCTGGCAGGGTGTTGGCGACACTCGTGACATCCATGGTGCCGATCGCCACAGTAGTAGCAGACAAAGCTGCTAGACGCATGAGGCATGTACCACGGTTGCAACTGCCAGTGTGAATATAGTGCCTGCCACGCATGCAGTTCCGGTGCCAACCACGGTGCTGGCTGCTCTCCTTGCCATGCCAGTCTTCTCATCTCCGGAGCTTGGCGTAGGTGAGTGCACACGACACTTGTTACCGTTGGCACAAGGCCACAGGGAGAGGTGGGCAATCGAAGCATAGTCTCTCAGACGTGCTACAACACCATCACAAGGATGGCCACCACCATGCTAGTGGTATGCTGCTCTGCGACTGTTATACAATTGCTATGCTGCTGTCGCACGGCTAACACAATGTGTGTCCTCAAGTCGCCTTTGGTGGTGCTGCTGCTGTCGCTGCTGCCTACGGCCGCCGTCAACGGCGATGGTGGTAGTCCCCGCCACACTTTCTACGGCTGGTATCCCTGTTGGTGGTGCCGTTGCGGCTGCAGCTGCTGCTATTGTGTCGGTCGCCGCAAGCTAGCGAAGATTGTGACCCTCGGCAACCTCTTTTTTTTTATATAATTGATCACTTTGATGCAAGTGGGGTACCCCCACTCGGGCCATTTTTTCCGAGTGCCCCACTTGTGGACCCCGATTGTCCTTTTTTTTGTGGTTTGGTTCATCAAACGTGTGGTGCCAGTCGGAAACCTCTTCCCGTGGTTCTGCTCGAGTGTCCCTCTCGAGGACCCCCTTTATCCCTTTTTTCCTGCACGCTGGCTCGACCCTCACGGTGAGTTCATCGATCAGACATGCCAATCAATCAGCGCGCTCACCAATTGGCGAGCTTGCCCAACAACGAGCTACCACCTCAAGCTTGCTTGACGGCAAGCTTGCTTGCAACGCAAATTTGCGAGGCAGCTTTGCACTACAAGCGAGCGGCATCAGTGGCTGGTGCCATTGTGATTGCCTCTTCTACGCGCTCTACCGTTGCTATTGATGCGTGTGTGTGCAGTTGCAGCGGCACGCTGCAACTGCTTGCCACCGCCACCACTACTGCTGCTACTACCGTGTGGTGTTGTCGTGGCTGTTGCGACGCGGTGCTCAGAACTACTACTACATGCTGCTATTGCGTGCTGTTGTCACTGCTGCTTGTTGATGTTGCTACGGCAGCCGCTCGTCGCTATTGTTGCTTTGTACTACCACAACTACGCCTACAGCCTGCCGCCGCTACTACTGTAGCTACTTGCTACCGTTTTTGCTACTCCGGTTGCTATTGTGGCTACTGACCTATGCTATTGTTGCTACAACTGCTAGCTGCTACAGTTGCTAGCCGCTACTACTGCTGCTGCAACTATTGCTATGGCTGCTGGTAACTGCCGCTGCTGGTGCTGCAACGACTCAACGCTGCTGTTGGTACTACTAATGTTGTTGCAAAGGCTGCTGCCCTCTGCGGCTGCTACTACAACTGCTAGCCACTTCGCTGTTGTAGCAACTGCTACTATGGCTGCTGGCTTCTGCCTCTACTGTTGTACATGCTCGTCGTCACCATCGCTGCTGTTACTGTTGCTACAGGTGCTACTACTACGGCTCCTGCCTGTAGCTGCTGTTGCTGGTACACGTTCTTCCCGTCGCTACAACTACTATGACTGTTGTTGCTTTGGCTACTGCTATTGTCTCTACAGCCTCCATCGCTCTACTGCAACGTAGTCATAGTGGGACCTTCCAAGATATGCTTCTGTTGCTATGTGTGGCTGCCACTGTTGCCACTCACTTTTACTACGGTTACTACGTCTTCGCTGCACAGGACAACGAGCTGTGGCTCATTTTCTCCAACACCTAAATGTAATTGCCCAGGAGCTTCGTAGCACGCTTGCCACTGACTAGGCGTCAGCGTTCTCTCAGCGTACGGTGTCAACATTGGTCGAACGCAAAACGACAAGGGTTTGTCTAGGCGACACAAACACTGTCAAATTTGCTTCCGTAATATGAACACATGCAGAGAGAGTTATAATAATGAGCAACAACCACCTAAATAACTGTGAGGCCTGGTGTACAGCTAGGGGTGCGTTTGGCTATGCACCGGACGCACCTCACACAAAACTACGCAAACTGCCAAAATGGCCCAGTCGAGGCTAAAACACTCACCCGATCATAACTTCCTCCACAAGCGTCAGAACGACGCATCGTTTGAACCCAAATGACCATCACAACAAGCCACACATGTCCGTAACATGCAAGAAAGGTCTTCTTGTGACCCCGAAACATGTCTTCCGGTGCCCGGATGAGCAAGGTACACAATTAAGAGCCAAGCAACACACCACAAGCTCCCGATACGCACACATTGGTTCAAGGCTCTAGGTCTGCACGGCGCACCGATACAATCCACCATTTGCGCGGGTCTCAGTTAGAGCCACCTCAGGTCTCCTCGTGGCCCTGGAACATGTCTCCGTGTGCTCGGGTCTTGACCACCGATAAAACTCTAGCAGCTATACATCCACAAACCTGGATGCCGGAACGCAACGAGTGTATCACATTGGCAATGTCGTAGGTGATGATGTGGTCTCGGGATCTCTAATCGATCTGTGGCACCTCAATTGTTATGTGGAGAGGTGTTGGCTCAAAGCCCACGGAACAACACTCCCCCTGGGCTCTAAAGCCCGATAGTGCGACACCTGTAGCATGACACACCCACACACACACCTTCATAACAAGTACATGGTGGTCTCAAGGTGCTAGGTCTTCTCATCACACCGGTGGAACCCACCAGGTATGCGGGTCTCTACCATCACCACCTCGACCCATGTCAACCATAGAGCAGTAGTGTCTCTAGGTGCTGTCTACATGAAGGTGTTGGGCGAAAGCACACACTCCAACACTCCCCCTCTGTGGCAGAATCCGATCGCAGGAGCAAAGCTGATAGTTGTGGAAAACATACCCCCTGAGGAGGTAGTATGTCTCCGCCATGGTCACATACACCTTCATAGAAACAACAAGGGTGAGAACAATGCTGATAGGAAATTTGTGCACGCAGCCTCATCCCTCAGCTTCGTCGACACTATCGATGTCATCGCTGTCGTAGTCGTCATTACTGACTTCACCTACTATTGTGACTAGTGTAGTGCTGAGGGCCTACTCCAAATACATGACCTGTTGTAATCCTGCCAGCTACTGCACTGTACATCGCCACGCGGACTCTGTAGCATCGAGACGCATGTTCAGCTCGTCGATTTGTGCTGTGGCTGCTGGCTTGTAGGTTGCATCTGCGCCATGCAGGCAGTCATTCGCAGAACAAACCTTATGGTGGACCTCGATTGTGTGCCCATCGGTACGAGCCATGGCCTCCTGCAGCCTTGCCACCTCGTCGCGTAGGTTGGAGTCCTCTGTGTCAGCCTTCGAATCATTTGTCTCCTGGCCCCCAGCTACTAGTAGGACGTCGGCACCAGACAACGCATTGACATCTGCAGCGTCTGCATCTGTAGGAGCTGCTACTGTGGAAGCACCGGCTGCTGCTAACACACTTGCCACTCGGCCGTTGACTGCTGGCCGGACGTTGGCATTAGTCGGTGGATCTGTCTTTGCGTCGTTGTCACTGTCATCGGGAGCCCATACAATGTCCTGGGGCTCCTCTTAACCACTTGTGTGCACCCAAACGACCACATGCTGCCGAACGTCCATCTGACCCCGACGTGCATCATGTCGAGACCACTCAACTGCCCCGAGACACGTGTGCACATCCTCCACAAACTCCTTGGCTGTCCGTTGTGTTGGAACATCCGCGGTAGAACAACGGCTACTGGCCTCCCGGAGCTTGGCCATGAGACCATACACGTGCGCCTTAACTCGAGCCACGACTCCCTCCTGCTCATCGACCTCGAAGCGCAGGTGCTCGGGTACATGAACTATAGCTCGGACGTGTGTAGCTGTGTTGTCAGCTGGAACCGCCATGGTGTCAGCAATGTCGTTCAGGAAAGCCATGAGCCGGAGGTCTATAGCTCGCTTTGCATCCTCCAAGGTAGGTGTACCTAGGGACTCATCGGATGACGCGGACACTACCGCCACTCGGCTGTCATCAGTGTCGACCATGGTAATGGCTCCTCCTACACGGGCCGCCGCAACTGAGGCATCTACTGATATTGCCTCCTTCAACTATCGGCACAAGTCAGACCGCCTCCACATTGCACCGTGTAACGTCCACTTAGCAGTCTCGAAGCATGTGTATACATCCTCGACGTCTACTACCGCTACCCGACAACCCGCGATGTCTATGGTGCTCCAACATGTGCTCGTTGCACGGAGCTCAAGCGTGACGTCTTGCAGGTGCCTGCCTGCACGTGCCACTACATCCTTCTGGTCGCAAAGTATAGAGTATAAACGCTCGAGCAAAAGGGCCGGCTCGGCTGCTGGTGCATCAACTAGTACTCGAGCTGCTTCCTACGCGAGGACTGGACCTGCACAGACAGTTGTGGTAGTGGAGCCGACAAAAATGGATGTGTTGGAAATCTCGACTTTGTTTGCCTCTCCGGGTGACCCCCCCGTATGTAGACCTACAATGAGTGATGATGCGGCTGAGGGAGCGTTTACCCCAGCGGAGGCCTTATGGACTGCTACAAGGGCGACGACCATCGTGGTGTGTGTACCAAGAAGGGCATCCATTGTCATTGTCCCATCTGTAGCTGCGACTGGTACTGCTGCTACTATCACGATGTCAGTGGCTATGGACACACCCACTTTGCGGACGTCTGCTCCAAGCGCGTTAGCTTTCACCTCCATTACTACTACTGCCTCGTCTGCTGCTATTGCCACACCTGTCACATCGGTCGCTGTCACTACAACGTCAGCTGTAGTCTTTATCACCATCTCCATGGCTATGTCAGCCTCTAACTCTTTGTCGGAGCACTCGTTTTCCTTCGACTCCGTCCCGGACCACTCCTCGGATGACTCGTCCTCACTGAAAGTACCCCATTGTGCAGCACCATCCATTGTATCCCTCTTCTACTCTTTGGTGGTCTTCGGTGGACACTCCATCCTCCCTCGACCGACACAGTGGCAGAAGCTCCGAAGGGGTGTTGCACCAACCCTGTAATCGGGGACGAGAGAGTCAGCTACGTGGTAACGTCAGTCATTGCTAGTGTTCCCGCTGTCTCCTTGGCACGTCTAGCCGAATCTGTTGTCCGCTACCTTGCGTGGCGAGTGCGATTGTGACGAGCGCAAGCTTAAGGGACTACCACAGAAGCGGAGGGGTCAGAGGTTGGGATGACTCCAACTGACACTAGGATAGAGAGGAGGGCATCAGATGTGGATCTAAGGTCGGGAGGTATGGCACGGAAAGGTGATGATAGTGATGGAGGTGAGTCTGGCGAGGAGGAAGATGTGGGTGTCTGAAGTAGCATGGTGGTAACTTCCCGCTCAGAGACCACATGGTCTATGAGCTGTTTCGCCATGCGCTTCAGGCCCTGGAGCTAGGCGTACAACACCGCCATAGCTCCATTGAGGGGCGCCACAATATCAGCTGATAACGTCTCTGAGTCGGATGGTGAAGAAGAAGGACTGGGTCGTATCCAGGGCGGTCGCCACCCGACAGGGCGTTGGCTACACTAGCGCCAGCCATGGTGCCAATTGCCACAGTAGTAGCAGGCAAAGCCGTTAGACGCCTGAGGCATGTGCCATGGCTGCAACTGCCACTGTGGATGCGACTCTTGCCATGCATGCAACACCGGTACCAACCACAGTACTGGATGCACTCCTTGCTACGTCAGTCTGCTCATCTCTGGAGCTTGGCTTGGGTGAGTGCACACGATACTTGCTCCCGTTGGCACAAGGCTAGAGGGGGAGGTCGGCGATCAAAGCACAGTCTCTCAGACGTGCTACAAATTTGTCAAAAGGACGGCCACCACCATGCTAGTGGTGCGTTGCTGTGTGACTGCTATACAATTGCTATGCTGCTATCTCACGGCTAGCGTAATGTACGACTGCAAGTCGCCTTTGGTGGTGCTACTTCTTTTGTTGCTGCCTACGGCCACCATCAACGGCAACGGCGGTGGTCCCTGTCACACTTTCTACGGCTAGTAATGCTACAGGTGGTGTCGCTACAGCTGCGGCTGCTGCTGCTGTATCCATTACTGTCACCAACTGACGACAGTGACTCCTGGCCACCTCCTTTTGTTCATCGCTGATCACTTCGGTGCAAGTGTGGTACCCCCACCTATATTTTTATTGTTTTTTTGGAGTGCCCACTTGTGGATCCCCCTTGTCCTTTTTTGGTGGTTTGGTTCACCGAACGCTCAGTGCTCGTCGGATACCTCTTCCAGAGGTATTGCTCGAGTGCCCCACAGGAGGACACGCCTATCCCCTTTTTTTCCTTGCTAGCTGGCTTGATCCTCGCGATGAGCTCGTCGATCGGCGCGCTCGCTAATTGGCAAGCTCGCTCGACGACGAGCTGCCACGGCGATCTCGCCCGACGGTGAGGTCGCTTGTAGTGCAAAGCTACGAGGCAGCTTTTTTCTGCAAGTGAGCGTCAGCGGTGGCTATTACTACTGTGGCTGCCTCTGCTATGCTCGCTACTATTGCTGCTGTTGCATGCGTGTACAGCTATGGTGGCACACTATAGGTGCTCGTTGCCACCGCCGCTGTTGCTGCTGCTGCCGTGCGGTATTACTATGACTACAACAAGGAAGTGCTGAGCATTGCTGCTACGTGCTGCCACTGCGCGCTACTACGATTGCTGCCCATTGGCGTTGTTACGACAACCGCTTGCCGCTACTCGTATTTCTACTACCCTTGCACCTGCTGCCTGCCGCCGTTGCTACTATAGCTGCTTGCTGCCACTGTTGCTGCTCCGGTTGATGTTGTGGCTACTATCCTAAGCAACTGTTGCTATAGCTGCTAGTTGTTTTCGTTCTTGGTGAAGCTGTGGCTATTGGTCTCCGTTGATGCTGCTACAACGGCTCGACGCCATCGCTATTAGTGCCGCAGTTACTGTTGAGCTTGCTGTCCTCGGCCGCTGTTGATGTAGCTTCTAGCTGTCACTGTTGGTGCTGCAGTTGCTGCTATGGCTACTGGCCTCTGCCTCCGCAGCTATAGATGCTCGCTGTCGCCACCGATGTTATTTTTGTTGCTACATGTGCTACTACTACGGCTGTTGCTCGTAGCTGCTGCTATTGTAGGTAATTCCCGCCGCTACTGTTGCTACGGCTGGTGTTGCTTATAGCTGCTGGCTGTTGACTCCGCCGCCTCAAGCACTCTACTGCAACCTAGTTGTAGTGGGTCCTTCCAGGATCTGCTGCTACTGCTGTGGTTGGTTGCCGCTGCTACCAATCACTGCTGCTACTACTACTTCATCTTTGCTGCATAGCCCAATGAGCTATGGCATGTTTGCTCTGATACTTAAATGTAATTGCTAGGAAGCTCCCTACCACGCTTGCCACTGATTAGGTGTTATCTCTCCGTCAGCTCGCAGCGTCAACACGGGTCGGCCGCGCAACAGTAACGGTTTGGCTAGGCGACACAAACAGTGTCAAATGTGCTTACATATAATGAGCACATGCAGAGAAAGTTACAACAATGAGAAACGACCACTTAAATAGCGGTGAGGTCTGGTGCTCAGCTAGGGGCGCGTTTGGTTGTGCACTTGGCGCACCTCGCGCAAAACTATGCAAACTGCCAAAATGGTCCAGCCAAGGCTAAAACACTTGCCCAATCATTTCTCCCTCCACAGGCATCAGAGAGACGCATCATTTGAACTAGAAAGACCAGCACGACAAGCCAAACATGTCCGTAACATGCAAGGCAGGTCTCCCTGTGACCCTGGAACATGTCTCCGGGTGCCCGGGTCTCAACTGACGAGCAAGGTACACAACTAAGCGCCGGGCAACACATCACGAGCTCCCAACATGCACACACTGGTTCAAGGCTTTGGGTCTCCACATCGCACCGGTACGACCCACCAGGTGTGCGGGTCTCGACCAGTGCCACCTCTGGTCTCCTTGAGACCTTGGAACATGTCTTCGGGTGCCCGGGTCTTGATCACCGAGAAAAATCTAGTAGCTAGAAATCCAAAAACCTGGATAGCAGAACATAGCACGTGTATCACATCGTAGGTGATGATGCAGTCTCGGGATCTCTAAAAGACCTGTGGCGCCACAATCACTGTGTGGAGCGGTGTCGGCTCAAAGACCACACGACAACAGTCTTGGCAGGGTTTGCTAGCACCACAGGCCTGCAAATTTATTCAGCCTACAAGTCCCTTGTCAAGCATTTGCTGTGCCTCAAGGTGCAAGCGAAGATGAACTCATTGCTCTCCTGCTCGTTACCTCGTCGCCCGCTATCAACTCTGTCCACGATGACTCGCAACACTTCTCACTTCTATGGGAGGAACTCCGTCCATGGTGTTGTGCTGTTCATGGCACTATTCCTAACCTGTTCCACTCTCCCCTCGTACCAGCTTTCGGCATCCACTCGTATCAGAGCAGTGTGAGAGGAGAATGCATCGTGCGTGAGATTGCACGCGAGATCCTATTTGTGTGTGACCCTTCGTTGTCGTCGCCACCGCTTTCGTTGTCTCATCTGTCCTCTAGTAGTAGCAGACTCACCTAGGGAGGAGTAATCTACTACACCCTAGGCCGCATGTTTCCCTTGACCAATTGCCAAGGAGACTTACTGCAGCAGCTTGCCACAAGCCGCGGTCTAGGCATGTTCCTTCCCCGTGGACCTCTTGTAACCGCACATCTCCTACAGCTGTGACAGCTGCATTCTTTGCAAATCCTACTGCAACCCCTCCACAGGAGTCTCCTAAGCAGCATCATTGCCTCATCGGCAGCAGCACTACCATTGCGCCACCAGCATCCGTGCTCGGTAGCTGCAAATTCTACAGCAGCAACCGCTGGTGCATCTAAGTACCAATCGCAACAACAGCCTCACCTTAGCTGCCGCAGCTGCACGACTTAGCATCCGTAACAGTTGAGGTAGCCGTAGTAGTCACAACAGCAGCCTTTGCAATGGCCTCCTATGCAACTTCGGCTTTGTCATTAGGAGTGCTTTACTCAGCAAAATCTACGCAACAGTTGCAGCCATAGCAGATGGAGCAAACTGAGTAGCAACAACCGTAGAAGCCATGTCAAACGGAGCATCAGCTGTTGCTGTAGCCACAGTTAACTCATCTAAGCAGCAACAGTAGTCTCAACAGCCGTAGCAGCTGCAACAGCAGCCTCTTATGTGGCTGCGTTAGTATCATTAGTTACACTGGCTCCGATAGATTCTGCGGTAGCAGTTGCAGCCGTAGCAGATGAATCAGACTGAGCAGCATAGCTGTAGCACCCGCATCAGACGGAGCAACAGCTCCTGCTATAGCCGCAGTTAGCTCATCTAAGTGCAAGCAGCAACCTCACTAGACAAAACAGCCATAGCAGCAGCATCTGCTACAATAGCACCATTGTTAGCAGTAGCATTAAAAACCGGATCTGTCATTACAGCAACAACATCAGCAACACTAGTAGTAGCATCTGCAGAAGTAGCAGCAGTATTCTACTTTGTACACCGCTTTGGTGGTGCTGCTCTCGTCGCCCTGGCGCGTCCTGACGCTCCCGTCGCACTTCCTATGGGTGCATACTACGAAGGAGTTTCCTTGCTGTCACCACAGTAGCAGTCGTTTGCCGCAGCCGCTAGAGCCTCATGTGCACCTTGTATGGCCTCAGCAGGGCATGCAACTGAGGCCTCTACAGAGGTTGCAGTTGTTTTCGGCCTTCTTGCTATAGTTGCCGCCGATATAGGAACGCAAATTTTTGCAGCAGCGTCCTCCATTGCATCGGGGATAAACTTAGCTGCATCTTTTACTATGGCAGCAGCAACTTCCATTCGCATTTTGACGTCTGCTGCTATCACCGCAGTGACATCTGCCCATCTGCCGCCTCTAGCTTTGTCACAGCGAGAGTCTCTGTCACAGCTGCCTTCACTACCCTTGGTGCCGCCCTTCTCACTAGAGCACTTGCTCGGGTAGTGCCGGTTGCTTCTAGCGTTGCCATTCTCTCTGCTGCCTCCGCAGCCGTAGTCCCACCACTCCTAGCTTTTCTGTGCAGTCCATTACCTCCTGTCACTGTATGACTACCTTTCCTGCATGTTGTTGTTGCTTGTAGTCTTTCCTTGCTCTCTCTGCGGTGGCTTGTCCTATCTGACTTGGGTTGGGCTGTCCTACAACATCCCATATCTTGCCTAAGGCATCCCCATTTTTCCCACGCTCACTGGGGCTGGGGAAACTCTGCCAAAATATGTCCGGCAGGTTCCTCACGTTGCACCATGCCTGATGACAACGATTCTATCATTGCAGCTCTTCAGTGCCAGCTGGCCCTCGCTTGCAAGGCCTAGTAGGAGGCTGAAGACCACCTCAAATTGGCGGAGGAGAATCGTGCCGCCTTTGCTGATGAAGTCACCGCTATGGTCTTGCATCTTCACCCTCATCCATCTGCTGTCCCACCTGCTGGCACCAATGCAAATCCTATAACTTGCACTCCCTTTGCATCCAGTACTTCAGCTACTACATGGATTGGTACACCCATTGCAGCTACCCCTCCACCTGTGCCACGTCAACGACTTCTTCTCGTAGCCGCTTTCCCTTTCCTTTGGGCTTGCCTTCTCCTCTTGGGAAGTGCGCTTCAGTGCCTGAGCTCAAGGGGAGCATTTGTGGAAGTATTACCCCACAGCTTTTCTGCCATTCACACCTCTTCCCGTTGAGTCCGCCCGAGCTGTGTACGCTCTCATTGCAGTAATGCCTGAGCCTCTGGTTGATGACGTCGGCACGTACAATGCCGACCCTGTTGTCCAACGCTTGGCTGACACTGTTGGCGCATATGCCATTCTTCGTCGTTGTACCACCGTCATCAGCCAGGCCACTCAGAGCATGCTCATGATCTAGTTCAACACGCTTCTCATGCGTGCTAACAAGACCGTTGACACCTACTGGACTCGTGGTCTCAAGCTGCTACATGAGCTTGATGATGCGACTCCTGGGCAGCTTTCCGCCATCCTCACCATGGAGAACGGCCTCATCCTGGAGCTTTCCATCAAGAGGGATAAGCTCTAGCGCCTTGCCTCGTAACTAGTCTCGCCTTGCTCTCCACCTGGGGTAGGCGCTCTCCGGTACTTCACCTCTGAGCGCCTTGCAGCCGGGTGGAAGAGCATGTAGATCAAGCGTCTTCACCGCTTTGCTGTCACGGGTATGGCAGCTCTCACCGCTGTTGCAGCACCCATCCCTTCCTCTCTTGTAGCACCCGTCCATTTTGTTGCTACAACACCCGTCCCTTCCGCTACTGAACACCCGTACCTTCCTCTGCTTCATCCTCCTCCTTGTCCTCCCCTTCTCTTGCCTCCGTCCTTTCCTCCCCGGGCCGTGGGAAAGGCAAGTATAAGGGTAAAGGAAAGGGAAAGGACAAGAGCGTTGCTTCATCATCCCGTGTTCCAGGCGCCGTCGTGTGCTAGAACTGTGGTTGCTCTAAGCATTTTGCTCGTACTTACCTCGTCCCTCTTGACGGTCTTTGTCTTGCCTGGGCAATGCACACTCACTTGGCTCGCACCTCCGGCTCCTCTTCTACGTCTCCCACCTCTGTCTCCAGGACCCCTTCTCGCTCGACCGGCCCTACCTCGGCCCAAGCTCACTCCACCGCTCGCGTGCCCTCGCTTCCTCCGTCCTTCCTTTGGGGTTGGCCTCCTCCATCAGGTGTTCCCACAAAAGCTGGTCCCCCCTCCTCCACCTACATCGCAGCGCCGTGGTTTCCCTTCACCTTCGGTGTGAAGAACTCGGCCCCGCCTTCGTCTGCTGACGGTAATGGTGGTGATCACGAATTCCAGCTCGAACAATCCCTTCTTCAGCTTCTTCGCCTTTGTGATCAGGGAGGTGAGGGTGTTGCATCGTTGACCAGAGGTCTCACGTGTGAGACAAATAGTTTCCTTTGTAGGGACCCTCCGGTCACGTTCTGGGCTCTCTGTGTGCGTCTGTTTCATGGATTGTGCAGTGGCAGTCTATCTTCCTCCCTCATTGTCTCGCCCTTTACGAGTCGTCCATCTCCTCTGGCTCTTCCGTTGGTACTGTTGCGACCTCTGGTGTTCTCCTCTCGGTGCGTGTTTCCCGTGGCTTTTGGATCCTTGACTCTGGGGTCACTTGCCACATGACGTCTGCCCGTTCTTTGTTTGTGTCATTGGGTCCCGTCGGGTCTGTCCGCTTTGTTCGTACGGGGTCAGGTCAGTTGCTTCCTGTTCAGGGCGTTGGCGTCGTACATTTTGTTGGTCCCAGCGGTGCCTTACACCTTCCTAACGTTCTGTACATGCCTTCGCTTGAACTCAGCGTGCTGTCTATGCCGTCTCTCAACCATCAGGGTATGGAATTCACTGCCAGCCGCGGTGTTGGCACCGTTTCTCTACGTTTGTCTGGTCGTCCTATCCTACGTGGCATGTTGTACGGCAAGCTGTATCGTATCCCCTTTTATTCCTCCTCTGCCCCTGCCAGGGACACTGCCCTTGTCCATGTCACCCCGTCTCTCTCCCCAGATCTTGTCTGTCTCCTGCAACGTAGTCTTGGTCATGTCCACACCGATGCTATTCAAAGCATACTTCGTCTCCAGCCTACTGTTGGTCTGTCTCCCTCTATGTTCCTTGTCCCTTGTCCTGCCGAGTGTTGTGGCTGTGCGCAAGGGAAAATGCATCGCTCACCTTTCTCTTCTTCTGACTCCCACTCCTCTCATCCCCTTGATCGTGTTAATACATATGTCATGGTTCCCCTATCCCATGACCTCCTCGGTGATGTTGGTCCCTATGTTTTGTGCTTGACTCATTATTTCTCCTTTATTCGTTAGGTGTTCACTCTTCATCAGAAGAGCAACGTTTTTTTCAACATCAAGTCCTAGCTTCTTCAGGCTGAACGTGCTTGTCAACGGTCATTGCGTGTCCTTGTAGAAATTGTTGCGGTGAATTCCTTGGCCCCACTGCCTGCCTTCCTGAGTCCCGCAGAGTGTGTCTGGAGACTTTTGCTCCCTACACACTCCAGGAAGAAGGTGTTTTGGAGCGGTGGAATCAGACGTTTGCTGATGGCATCCGAATCCTCCTCGCCGAGTCCGGCCTGTTCCCGCTCTTTGCCTTTGAGGCAATGAGCTACATGACGTGGGTTTGGAATCGCATCCCACATGGTCCTCTTCCCCGCACCGTCACGCCCTTTATACGTTGGTATGATCATCGTGCTGACCTTCTCTTACCTCGCGTTTAGGGCTATGTTGTGTCAGTCGGGCTGCCTGATGACCTACACAATGGGAACTTGTCGCCTTGTGGTTTCTTGTTCCCCTTTCTTGGCGTGTCGGCCCACTCTAAGGCCTGGCGTTTCTGGGACCTCGTTCGTCAACGTGTCGTCGAGTCGGATGACGCCTTGTTCTTTGAGTCCGTCTTCCTTTGTGACCTTAGCCGTCTGGCGCCTGCCTCCTCCCTTCTGCCGCTCTCTTGGCTGGGGGGGGGGGACGGTTGGTCCTATAACCCCTATAGTCCCTGCTGTTGTAACACCGCCCTCACCCTTATTGCAGTCGTCATCGTTCGGTCCTACACCCAGTCTTCCCACGTCCACTAGTAGTTCCTTTGCTGCACCGTCAACTCCTTTCACGGACTCTGTCCACACCACACCCGCTGCTCCTTCTAGTCCGGTCATACCTCCTGTGAGCACCACTCCTATTTGTTCCCTAGTTCATGCGGCTGATCCACCACAACCTACTACCACTGGTCTAGCTCCGGCCTCCCCTTTTGTCCGAGGTGGATGCCTTTGTGCACTCCCTCAACTCTCTGACACCACGGCCTCTGCACGCCCTCCGCAATCTAAGCCTGAGCAGTCTCCTATCCTTCCGACCGGCATGGACGCACTGGGCTTGGCCACGGGGGTTGTCCACCTCAGCTCCGCCCTTGGCTATGTACTCCTGGCCTCAAAACATGCACACACAATGGAGGTTGCTATCTCGAGTAGCCTTGTAGAGTGTCACACCACATGGGCCACCACAACCTTACCACCTGAGCCATCCACAATACGTCAAGCATGCGCATCCACCGATGCCAAGCACTGGGAGGCCGCCATGCGTGTTGAGCTGGATGCTCTTGACGACTATGCTGTCTACAAGCTAGTCGACTTGCCGCCGGGCCGTAGGGCCATCGACGCTCGCTGGGTCTTTTGACGTAAGTACAAACCAAATGGTCCACTTGACAAGTACAAGGCGAGACTCACAGCAAAGGGGTTCTCCCAGGTCCTAGGCATCGACTTCGATGAAACGTTTGTGCCTATCAGATGATACACTTTAGCCAGAGCGCTGCTGATTCTTGTGGCGCACCACGATTGGGAGCTCAAACAGATGGAAATGAACAATGCATTCTTGCACGGACAGTTGATGAGGAGGTATACATGATCCAACCTCTAGGCTTTTCCGATTGCACTAACTGGGTCTGACGACTGCGGAAGGCCCTCTATGACATGAAGCAATCTCCTCGGTGTTGGAAATAGGAGATCACGTCCACCCTTAAGAAAGGAGGCTATTGACGCGATTCAGTGGATCCTTCAATTTTTTTCACTCCACCATCTATTCCATTTGTGGCTGTTCTAGTCTATGTAGATGATCTCCTGATAGCATCCCCCAGTCAGGTTGAATTCAGGTCAGTGAAGACTCTCTTGCAGTCTGCGTACAAAATGAAAGACCTTGAGCTCACACGCGTATTTTTGGGCATGGAACTTGAGCAAGACCGATGGCGTCGTACACTTCATGTTGTCAATCAGCCTAGGACAAACAGACTAGAAAACAAGGCCGACACAATAGCACCTGCCGTCCGCTCCTAGCATTTAAGCTAGGAGAAGATATCACCCTTAGGATCACGGTTCCACATGGAGCAGCTCCTAGGTAATCACTTGCTAGCAACAGTGTCCACTTAACACTTGGTCACTTTCATGCGAGGTGCTAGTCAGAGACTAACTCCTGGGGCTTAGACCAATCAGTGTCTTCTTTATACTATTCCTTAGTTGGACAACTCTCTGAGGAGTATCTAAGGCCAGATTGTGTAATTAGAATGAGGAATGAGCCTGATACATATATTCATAGGCCTGGCTTCTAAGGCGTGTGGGTAGTGGCACTTTTGGGGGGTGGCCACTCCACACCACCTTAGCACCTCGCCACTTGGCGCATCCACTGACCGCCAAGTGGCACATCCCCCTTATGCATGGAGAAATGTCTAGGAAACTTCCCCTGTGCAGGAAGGTAAAAAATCTTCCTGGTCACATCAAGACTTGATCGCAAAACCTGTTGTTTCTAAGTCCAAAGTGTTTTCCACTGTGCTACACTCTTAGTGTCTCGCTTGGACTTGCACCACGAACAAGGTTTGGGGGACATACTCCAAGGGAGAAGTGCATGTCCAACCTGTCCACTAAGCCATAGCAGTGGCCATGGAGCATAAAAGAACAAAAATCTGTCCCTTGCACCTCTGGCCACCTGGTGTGGTGATTTTCTTCTGCATGAAATCGTAGCTCTGTGTTGTGATTGTGCACGTCAACTGTCTTGGTCTTTAGTCCTCATCTCCTGCGTCCACCATGCCAATTCCCCGAGTACCTGCAGCATGCAAGTCACTGTCGAGTAGCTCTGTCAGGAAGTCCGCAAGGATTTTCTTGGTTTGGACATGTTGTAGGTGCACTCTTCTCTCTGCGACATGGTCATGCGAGTAGTGGTACCAAATGTCAATGTGCTTTGTATGCCGGGAGATTACGTCATCTTTTTCCATAGTGATGAAACTCTCATTTTCAATACGGATGATCATTGCTTCCTCTTGTGGTGCCTTGATCTCACCCAGCAGCTGCGAAGCCACTGTGTTTCTTTACAATCTTCTAAGAGTGCAATGTACTCCACCTCCGCGGTAAAGAGTGAGACACAATCTTGCTTCCTCCTCGCCCAGGAGACCGCACCACCATTGAGAAGGCAGATAAAGCCTGAGGTAGACTTCCTGTCATCAACCTGCCCTCCCAAGTCAGCGTCACTATAGCACATCAGTCGTAGTGGGTCTAATCCTTTCAGACCTCCAAACCGGAGTCCAACGTGCCGTGTCTTTTTTAGATAGAAAAAGATCCGCTTCACAGCTTGCCAGTGTTGTGGCCTAGGGTTGGCCACAAACCTGCTCACCTTACCCACCGCGTAAGCGATGCCAGGTCGCGTCCCCACCATCGCATACATGAGGCTACCAACAGCGGACTGGTACGTGATGTTTTGCATCTCCCGTTGCTCAGTCTCGTTGCTCGGTGACATGGACGAGGAGAGCTTGCAGTCGGAGGCCATGGGGGTGCTTATGGGTTTGTATTCCTCCATGTTGTAGCGCTTCAAGACGTCCATGATGTACTTGGTCTGGTTGAGTTCAATGATTCCTGCTTTGTGATTGCGGTGGAAGGCAATCCCGAGGTAATATTCGAGAGGATCCATGTCCTTCATCTTGAACCCACTGCTCAACCACTCCTTGAGGCCCACGAGGGCATCCTGTGAGGAAGAACACAGGATCAAGTCATCCACATACAATGCCACAAGAAGCAAGCTGCGCTCATCCTCCCGCATGTCGACGCTGGGATCATTATTGTAGTGCGCGAAGGGAAGCTCAGCCATGAAGCTGTCCATCTCCTTGTACCAGATCCGTGGGACCTGTTTCAGCCCATACAATGTCTTCACCAGATTACACACATTACCCTTGGGTGCTTTGACACCTTCCGGTACGTCCATCAACAACTCCTTGTCTAGCTTCTCATACAGGAAAGCTGTCTTGACATCCATCTGGTGGATCTCAAGGTCTTTGGCGGCAGCGATCGCTAGCAGGGACTTGATGGAGGCAAAAGTGACAAGCAGTGCAAAGGTCTCATCGTACTCATGTCAGTGAAATCCGAGACTCTTGCTTCTCACGTTGATTCTTATGACTCACCTCACAGGTTCAAATCCCCCCATGAGCAATGTTCCCCAACCCAGCCCACTATTTTGCCCCTCACAAAGGCTACTCCACCTATTTGCCCCTTCTTGGACTACCCCGCCCATTAACCCCCAAAACCTACTCCATGCATTATCCCATCTAGGGACTGCCCCACCTTGTCCCTCCTCTCAAACAGGCTACACCGCTTCTTCACCCCGCATTATCCTTTCCCCAAATCTGGGCAACCTCACCTTCCCATCACCTCACCTCCCCACCACCTCACCTTCCCACCACCTCACCTTCCCACCACATCACCTTCCCACCACCTCGCTTCCACACCTCACCTTTCCAACACCTCACCTCCCCACCTCACCTTCCCACCACCTGACCTCCCCACATCAACTCCACACCTCACCTCCTCCCCACCTCACGTTCTCACCATCTCACCTCCCCACCACCTCACCTTCACATCACCTCACCTCAACCCACTTTCTGTTTAGCTTCTTGTTTTACTACTTATGCCGCAAGTTGTCCTAGCTCTCACTGATTCATTCAATCTAACACATTCATTGTGTTCTCATTCTCGACATGGTACCAGAGCTCAAGTGACCCTCCTGTCGCCTCCCTCCGCCATCTCCACCACGGCCATAACTTTGCTCCAGCACATGTCTGTCGTGAGGGTTTCGTTGTATGCGCTTCAAAGCCGATTCTGGCTGGACCTTATTGCAATTGACACCTCTCTCTAGCTTTCCACTGCAAAAAAATCCATTTTCAGGATTTTCCTCAAAATCGGCCATTTTCTGTCCACGACTTCCATTGCGAGCGTTTCGCTTTCGGTCCTCTCACTCCACTTCCTTCGAGCTATTTGGAGTCGAACTCTCCCTCTACCTTTTCATCGTAAAAAATCTGTTTTCGGATTCTCCCTCGGCTCTCCCTAACATCACCAGATTTCTGCCGACCTCATCCGTCGAGAGCGTTTTGCCCTCGATGCTCCCACTCCAAAAAATTTATGGCCCCCTTCCTAGCTGGCCTCCTCCCCTACCTTTCCATCGCAAAAAATATTAGAAAGGACACTTCTCATTTTTTTTACCTATTTTTTCTCTCCCCGGCTGCCCACCCGCCTTCTCTTAATTCTCCCTTCATGGCCTACGGTGCCGCCATGGGCGGTTCTCTCCTTGCTGTCCCAAACTCGCCACCAAGCATCAACACCAAGGCGCGACCATGAACCTCCACGCACCGCCGCCTCCTTCTGGTGACACCTCCGTCTATGTCTCTTCCATCCACCCCAACAAGTTTCCGGCGTGCCAATATGCACCTCTCCATGGCCTGCTCAAGGGCACGGTGTGCGGTGGCCTCAACCACCCTTAGTCCACATGTGACCACACCCAAACCGACCAGTGGCTTGCGGCATCGCCCAACCTCAAGTACAACGACCGTCCCCGTTGGACGGACATCCACTCCAAGGCTCTCCGTGACCGCCAAGATTCATGGAAGCCCTCCTCCGTTGTAAGATATGTGGCCCCAATAGCTAGCACTTCCCTCCCTCTTGTTCATGAAGTCAACGCAGGATTTCCAATGTACTCCGTGTCTCCCTCCCTCTTTACCAAACAAACACTTGACTCTACTGCAGCAACCCACATTCTTCGAGATGCCGATCACA
Source organism: Penium margaritaceum (assembly GCA_023375785.1). Taxonomy (NCBI): domain Eukaryota; kingdom Viridiplantae; phylum Streptophyta; class Zygnematophyceae; order Desmidiales; family Peniaceae; genus Penium; species Penium margaritaceum. Next base: position 110,021 of record SZWC01006130.1, read on the forward strand.
TCTCTCCACTGTCCTCCCCCGTCACAATTAATGGGGCCACCACCTCCATGAGTGCCAAGTGTCATTCCCAAGCCACCCTCTCATCACCCGCTTCCCCTCATGGATCTATTTCTGGCCTCCATGTTCCCTCCCTTCGCACCAATCTCCCCTCGGTTCACCAACTCCAACAAGAGGGCGTCACCACTACCTTTCCTGCCTTCGGCACCGAAGCTCATCTCACTTCCTCCTCCGGCTCTCATCTCACTACTTTCCGCCTCTCAAACAACCTCTACCGCCTCTCCGCTCCTTGCTCACAACCCGCCCTTGCCGCCTCTCCCTCTCCGACTTGCTTGTGCCGAAACATCTCCAACCCTCTCATCCTCCACCATCACTGACTTTGCCATCCAAACTTTGTCGTCCTCCAACGCCTCACATCCAAGAACATGATCATCGGTCTCCTGCGTCTCCCACCTATTCCCACTCTCCCCGCTCCCACTTGTCCCTCTTGCACCCTCGGCAAGCTCAAAGCCACCTCACATCCTCCTCACCCCTCCCGTGTCCCTAAGCCTCTCGACTTGGTCCACTTTGACTTTGCCGGCCCGATTCACCCCACCTCTCTCCAAGGTTAATCCTACTTCCTCACTATCGTTGATGACTCTACTCGCTTTGGAACTGGAATCCCGCTCGCCTCCAAATTCGATGCACTGGATGCTTTCCTTGCATGGGAAAACCATGCATCTGCCCGATTCGGGCGCAACATTCTCCATCTTCGCTCCGACCGTGGAGGCAAATTCCTCTCCACTCTCCTTTCCGAGTATTACGACCACCACGGCATTGACCATCAACTCACTCTTCCCGAGTCACCCGAACAAAATGGCGTTGCCGAACGCCGCGACGGCGTCCTCCTCGCCATCATCCGCACACTCCTCGCTCATACTTCAGTACCAAAATCTTATTGGGCGTACGCTCTCCGCTACGCCTCCCGTGTCCACAACCTCTACCCTTCATTTATTCTTCGAGATGTTACTCAATGGGAGACGTGGTTCGGTAAGTAACCGGATGTCTCCAATCTTCGCGTGTGGGAATCTATGGCGTATGTGCTGATAAAAAAGTACCTACACTCACAACAACACACTTCCAAGGTTGACCCACGCGCCGCCCCTCACATGTTTGTGGGCTTTACTCCAAAGTTGACTGGTTACGTATTCCTTGACCCCGCCACTGGACAAGAGACGCATAGCATTGATGCCACCTTCGACAAAACCCTCCCCTTCCTCCCCGCTACCTCTCACTCCACACCCGCTTTTGAGTGGGCCCACTTCGATGTCCTCCCCTCTCCACCGCCTCTCCCAACCCCATCCTCCACGAATCCTCTGAGCCCTTCTCCCACTTCCTCCCTTGCCGGTTCACCCCCTCCTCCTCCCTCTACCTCACATCCATTCTCCCCTCCCGGATTCCCCATTATTCCTCCTCCCTCTCCTCCTGGCTCTCCTCCTATGTCCGCGGTTCCTCCCCCTCCCCCTCCCCCTCCTCCTCCTCCCCCTCCCCCTCCCCCTCCCCCTCCCCCTCTGACTTACCCTCCTGCACCCCTCCGGTTGGCCCCTTCTTCCTATCCCCCCATCGGCCTCCATGAGCTTCGTAATCTTGGCCTCCTTCTCCCTTCATCCTCCTCTCCCTCCCTCCCTCCCTCCTCCCCATCCGTGCTTCCGCCTCGCCCTTCAACCGGTCCTCGTCGCTCGTCCCACCTTCAACCACCCCTTCCTCGCGGTGGTGACCTTGGTCTTGTTGAGGAACGTCGCAAAGAAGTTCTCTCCCTCACAACTTCCCGTGCTACCCTTCCTCATTGGCTTTACTACGGTCCCTCTCCTCCCGATTTTCACCACCATTCAGTCCCCGTCCTCTCTCCTCCGTCCACTCTTCTCCTCTCCGTCACCACTACTCCCTCCCCTCCCATCCCGGTTCCAG
>SZWC01006130.1:113622-126122 GCA_023375785.1 Penium margaritaceum
CTGCCCCACCTTGTCCCTCTTCCCAAACAGGCTACACCGCTACTTCACCCGCATTATCCTTTCCCCAAATCTGGGCAACCTCACCTTCCCATCACCTCACCTCCCCACCACCTCACCTTCCCACCACCTCACCTTCCCACCACATCACCTGCCCACCACCTCACTTCCCCACCTCACCTTTCCAACACCTCACCTGCCCACCTCACCTTCCCACCACCTGACCTCCCCACATCAACTCCACACCTCACCTCCTCCCCACCTCACCTTCTCACCACCTCACCTCCCCACCACCTCACCTTCACAGCACCTCACCTCACCCCACTTACTGTTTAGCTTCTTTTTTTACTGCTTAGGCCACAAGTTGTCCTAGCTCTCACTGATTCATTCAATCTACCACATTCATTGTGTTCTCATTCTCGACAACTCGGGCCCTGCACGCTGTGAGAATCCCTTTGCCACAACCCTTGCCTTGTACTTGTCGATGCTATCGTCCTACTTGCACTTTAGCCTGAGCACCCACTTTGAGCCCACCAAGTGAGCGTTAGGGGGACTGTCTACCAGCACCCATGTGCCATTTTCTTTGATGGGCGCGAGCTCGTTGTCCACCGCCTCCTTCCACTTGGACGCATCAGGCCTTTCCAGCGCCTCATCCACAGTGAGCGGCTCTCCCTGAGCCAAACAGGACTAGCTCAGTCCAGTCCAGCTTCCGGTGTCAGTGACGTACTTTGGAGTTTGTTTTCTCTGTCGTGTGCTGTGGCGCTGCATTACTGGTGCCTCATCTTTGCTTTGCTGTTCCTCTTGTGGTGTTGGCTATCCTGAGGTTAAATTTTCCTCCTGTGAAGAGCCACTAGCCTCCGAGTTGGTCTCAGACACCTCGGACGTACCCGATTCTGTGTCGAAGCTTGCCGTTGTGTCAGCCTGTGCAACTGCTCTCCCTGCCCCAATAATTTTCTCCACAGCCTGCCGCACTGGCGCTATTTGCCAGTTTTTGGGAGCTTGATCTATTGACTCCAGGAGGACCAACCACTCTTCCTGTTTTGGAGCTTGTTTGGGATCAAGAATCTCTTCCTTGCCTGGTTTCCTGTTGTCAAAGGTCACGTCCCGGCTAGTGATGAGCCTTCCCGCTTCTAGGTCCCACATGTGATAGGTCCATCAACCCGTCCTTGTGGTTTTCAGTAGTAAGTAGAGCCCATCAACCCATGGGACCTGTGCCTCGAGATCTTTGTTGGCGTAGAGGACCTTGATGTCCTGGTTCCTGGCGATGACCGCCTTCTTCTGTTTGAACACCACGGTCATGTCGTTGTTCGTAATTTTGGAAACGGACAGGTGGTTTGCCGCAAAAGAGGTCATCTAGACTACATCACGCAGCCGCAGATCCTTCTCCCTACCATGAAAAATTGATGCTCAACAGCTTGTCTCCAACACCATTTAAGTTCACAATGTTATCGTTTGCACATCTGAACCACTGATCAGTGAGGGCAATGGAGATGAATCCAGCCTTGTCGTTGCTAGAGTGGTGATCAGTGTAGGAGTCGAGTCCAAAGGCTCCTAGCCTGAGCAGCGCCGCTCCCTTTGTTGGAGGCGTGCTTTGCGCCATGATTTTGGTGGCTTCTTTGCCACCCTTTTTGTTGCCCTTGCTCCCACCGCTTCCGCCGTCTTCCTTCTTTGGCCACCTGCACTCTCTTGTCCAGTGCCAAGGTTTGCCGCAGTTGCGGCAGTTTCCATGTCGCTTGGGAGCCTTGCCGCCATTGTTGCCTCCGCTGCCACTGCTTCCACTGCCGCCTTTCTGACCAGAGGCTGACCCTTTGCTCCCGCGGCCACCATAGTGTGCGGCATCGGCTGAGACGTTAGCCTCCTTCCCGCTGCAGCGCATGGCTTGGTTCGCACATACTCAGACACTGGTGTGTGCGTCAGGTCATCCTCCTTCCAACCGTCCATGACGATGATCATTAGGCTCCAGCTCTCCGGTAGCGCCATGAGGAGGATCATGGCTTGCATGTTCTTGTCAAGATCTCAGTTCACTTGGCGAGCCTTGCCAAGGAGTCCTTTAAACTCTTGTAGGAAATCAGGAATGGACTCTTCCTCATTCACCCGCATGTTCATCAGCCATTGTAGGATGAATAATATGTTTACGAGGGAGGTGGATTGGTGCACACGCTTGATCTTGGCATAGGCATCCGAAGCCAGTGTGAATCCCGTAGTGACGGGAACATACTTCTTGGCTACCGCGTTGCTCAGGAGTGACATGAAAATATCATTTTGTTCTGTCCATGTCTCGTGCTCCGGTGAGCCCTCTGTGGGAACCTGCTCCTCTCCCTTCAGAATCTTGATGAAGCCACGTAGTTTCATTGCCAATTCAAACTGCCATCTCCATAGCGGGAAGTCGTTCCCCTTGAAGACGGGGATTCTTCCCAAAGATCTGAGACCTTGGGACAATGCGGTAGCACTCGCGATTGCTCCTGTGGTCTGCCCTGTGGTAGCCACTGTTGAGTTTGAGGACTGCCCCGCGGCAGCCCCCATTGCTCCTGATGGGTCAACCATTTGAGCTGCCCTTTTCTTCTCTCCATGTCTCAGCTACGTTGAGGCCAATTTAGGCTGATGTTAGCTGATGTCTGCTGCCGGTTTTAAGGTGCAGGTCCATTGCTGACCCCTCCAGCTGATGTCAACCTACACACAGAGAAGACCATTCATACCAGCACACCCAGGGTCTTGCCTCCAAGGGCAGAGCTTGTCCTGGTTGGGACCCAAGGGTCGTGCCTCCAACGGCAGAGCTTGTCCTTGGTCCCTGTGTATTGAGTGCAAGCCCAACCGTTGGAGCTGATGAAGCAGATGGAGCTGATAGAGCCGGTGGAGCTGACGCGCGCACCTGGAGAGAGCGTACCAAAGTTGAGGGAAGCGTGCCTTACAACTGGTCAGTGTAGGCCCATAACCTTTTGTCAACCAGACTGAGATAAACGGACTAGAAAATAGGGCCAAAATAAAAGCACCTACCGTCCGCTCCTAGAATTTCAGCTAGGAGAAGATATTACCCTCAGGATGACAGTTGCACACTAAGAAACTCCTAGGCAATCACTTGCTAGCAACTGTGTCCACTTTGTCAATGCGCCAGATAGCAACGGTCTAGAAAACGAGTCCTAATATGGGAGGCCGCCAACCGCTCTTGGTGTTTCAACCAAGATAACACATCACCCTTGAATGAGGGATCCACACTTTAGGTTCGTTCAGTTTGCAACCTCACAAAGTCCGCATGAAGGTCTTTAGTGTCTACCCTTGGTTGGACACTCTGTGAGGAGTCTCAAAGGCAAGTATTGTAAATGGATTCATGCAGGATACATGCTTTTATACTTGTAGAGCTTTACTAATGCTTCTGCTTGCAGTGGCTCCACATGAGCCAACCTCAGCCTACATTCCTACTTGGCGCGTCCTAAGACCGGCAAGTGTCATCTTCAAGTCATGCTCTAGTAAGCTTCCTAGAAGCTTCTTGTCCCATTCAGGACCACGAAGAAAAATGCGGCCGTCGCGGGGTTTTGAGCCCGTGACCCACTAGCTTTTGGCGCGTGTCCCGACTAGGCCACAATGTTGTGTTTCGTATGATGATCTCTATGGGACATACCCATTATGGGAAGTGAATTCTTGGACATACTCCATAGAGCAGTGCATGCCTTGTCTTTTCGTGCAACCAGCGAGCTAGCCAGTGGATGAGGTGCATACCATTCAATAAATCTCTCCCTTGCACCTCTGTCCATCTGTTGCTCACTGGGCTCCATCAATGCCTTGGGGCTCACCATTCATCTGCCGCACTCCTCATGCCAAATCCATGAATGCCTGGATAGTGCAATTCGCTCTCCAGCGGCTTGGTCTTGCAGTTAGCAAGCATGCTCTTGGCTCCGCACTGCTGCAAGTCCACCACGTTCTTCATGACCAGGTCACCTGAGTAGTGGTAATTTATATCGATGTGCTTCATTCGCCGGGAGATTATCTCATTGTAAGCCATCAAGATGGTGCTCATGTTGTCCACGTGTACGACCGTGGCATCCTTCTGTGGCACTGTCACTTCGCCAAGCAGGCTGCGTAGCTACTAAGTCTCCTTACACAACTCAAACAGAGCAACGTAATCTACCTTAGCCATGGACACGGAAACACAAACCTGCTTCCTGCTTGCCCATGAGATGGCAGTGCCATTCAAGATGCACACATATCCATAGGTGGATTTCGAGCCGTCAAGATTTCCTCCCCAGTCGGCGTCGGTGTAGCACTTCAGGCGGAGGGGGTCCGCACCTTCTTGGCCTCCAAGGACGAGGCTCATGTGACGTGTCTTCTGCAGGTAGCGCAAGATGCGCTTGAATGCCTGCCAATGCTGTGGCCCTGGGTTGGCCACGAACCTGCTCAATTGTCCCACAACATAGCAGATGTGCGGACGAGTATCTACCATGGCGTACATGATGTTACCCATGGTGGAATGGTAGGGGATTTCTTGCATCTCCATTCCTTCTGCTTCATTGCTTGGCAAAATTGATGCCTTCAGATTTGCATCGGTTGTCATTCGGGTGCCAACAGGTTTGTAGTCTTCCATGTGATAGCGCTTTTGTACCTCACCGATGTATTTGGTTTGGTTGAGTTTGAGGGTGCCTACTGCTCGGTTGCGGTGGATGGTGATCCCGAGATAGTTCTCGAGAGGAGCCATGTCCTTCATTTTGAACCTTTTGCTGAGGTCAGACTTCAGCTCATCTAGTAGCTCGACCAAAGAAGAGCAGATGATCAAATCATCCACATATAGTGCAACGAGCATCAGCCCATGCCCATCATCATGCACGTACATACTCAGGTAATTTTGGCAATGAACGAAGGAGAGACCGGTCATGAAACCGTCCATCCCTTTGTACCATATCCTTGGGTCATGTTTCAGCCCATAAAGCGCTTTCACCAGCTTGCATACCTTGCCTTTGGGAGCTTTGACTCCTTTGGGCACCTCTATCAGTAGTTCCTTGTCAAGCTTCCCATGAAGGAAAGTTGTCGTGACGTCCATCTGGTGTATCTCCAGGTTCTTTGCGGCTGCGATGGCAAGGAGAGAGCAGATGGAGGCAAAGGTCACGACGGGCGCGAATGTCTCGTCCTACTCAGAGCCCGGGCGTTGAGCAAACCCCTTTGCCACTACCCTCGCCTCAAACTTTTTGATTTTTCCTTCTTGCTTCTTCTTCACTCAGAGGACCTACTTGGATCCCACCACGTGGACCTTGTCGGGTCTATTCACCAGCACCCACATGCCGTTCTTAGCAATGGACGCGAGCTCGCTGTCCACTGCCTCCTTCCACTTGGCCGCGTCCGGGCCATTCATCGCCTCCGCCACTATGGATTGCTCTCCCTAAGCCATGCATGACCAACTAAGGCCAGTCCAATCATCCTCATACCGCAAAGGTGCTTTCTTTGGCCGCAAACTGTGCCGTGGTGCTGGTGCGACTTCCTACTTTGCTGCTAGTGCTACCGCATGTGGTGGTATGTTGTCGTCATCGTTGTCGTAGGAAGAGTCGTCAGACTCCAAGTCAGAATCGGAAGCCCCACACACCTCGGTCTCTGCGTCCATGTCAAATGCTGCATCATCCTGCACAGCACCTCTCCCATTCCCAGCATCTGCTGGCAAAGTGAGTCAGTCGTTGGGTGCTTCGTCTCCGGACTCAAGCAACACTATCCACTCTCCCGCCTTGGGAGCGAGGATCGCGTCCAGCCGCTCTCCCTTTCCAAGGGTGCGTTCGTCAAACTCATCGTCACGGCTCCTCATGAGCTTTTCTGCTGCCTGGTCCCAAAGCTGATAAGCTTTGTGTGACGTGTCGTACCCAACCATGACGCATTTTTTGGAACATGCGTCCAGCTTACCTTCACCTTCTCTTGACTGGATCTTCACCCATGCAGTTGACCCGAACACCTTCAGATGAGAGGGGTTGGGTTTCTTTCCCAACCATGCTTCTTGTGGGGTCTTCAACTGTTTGTCCTTCTCCTTTCCACGCTTCTGCAAGACGGTTGCTGGTGTGAGGTTCAGGAGGTAGCAACTCATTATTGCAGCTTTAGCCCAAAAGCAAGGTGGGAGCTTGGCATCAAAGAGCATGCTTCGCACCATGCCGAGTAGTGTCTGGTTCATCCTCTCGGCCACACCATTGTTTTGGGGATTGTAAGGGGTGGTTTGCTTGTGGCAAATGCCATGATGCTTCTGTTGAAGATTTTCCCCTGTGCATGTCCAAGTGCGGCGCCGAGAGGCACCGACGAACCGCTAGAGAGAGAAAATTCCTTGTCATTGGATCTGGCGACTCGATGATTGCTTAGATCCTCAATTGGAGGATTGCCCCTGAAATTTGATGAGTCGCTGAATCTGGTGGAAGCTGTTTGACCGGAATCAGACCACCAACAAGGGAGATATGGGCTTCCAAAGTTGGGCTGTGCGTGGCAGCTCTGGGAGCTGGCCGCGGTTCAACTACCGGTGAATCATTGAGTGGAACGAGTAATAAAATGCCATCTGAAGATTTTGCTCTGGAAAGGTAGCCGAGGTGTCCGGTGGATGATCCGTCGGATTTCAGGAGTACAGTTTTGTTACTGAGGGACTTGGCCAAAATCCTGGCTCGGAGTCCGAAACTCAGTAGTACACGTTGTTACTCGGGTCCATCTGTAGGTCCGTAAGCAGGTTTCGAAGCACATCAATCCCCATCACAAAACACGATGATGAACTCATCAAAACAGATCCCAAAGGCGCGAGGGGCACCGCCACTACACGTAGGGACATCTGCGTATCCAGAATGGCGTTTTGATAGGTCCTTGATGTGTGAGGGCGCCTCGGCGGGTGATGTGGTGCGCGCCGCCGACTGAGCGGCTGGTTTGGGATGCTGCGCTTCGGCTGACGTAGCGAGAGTTACGGTGATTGGAATTGCACACGGTTTTATGCGTTGGATAGCTCATGACTAGCCCTACAAATGTTCAAATCATGCCCATGTTAAAAAACTAATGCAAAATCGCGATCTTCCTTCACAAACGTGACTGTCTCACATTTGTCTTCCTCTCCCAGAAAACATAGCGTGAGGCAACCAGAAAGCTCACGCTTAGACTCGGAACCCGCACAAAACAAGCAATGAGCACAGAAGACCAGTCAGGATACGTTGGAACTACACCCCAGTTCTGACAAAAGGGTTATGGGCCCAAGGTCCTGACCGGTCTATAAATCGCTCACAGTCTTTCGCGGAGGACGGGATCGTCTTCGGGGACAACAGCGCCGTCAAGCTCTGAGGTCCCGGAGTTGAAGATTGTGCAAATGATGCAGAAGGAGACGCAGCCCATCCAAAATTATGTGAGCGGCCCTGACTTTGGACTACGGAGGTGGCACTTTGAGATCCACCTCGCGCATAAGTGTGTACTGTAGGTCATGCAAGGAAGCGAAGTCCTCGACAATGCGACAGTGACGGAACCGCTGAAGGAGGCCTTCGCAAAGAAGAACACTCAGGCGCTCATGCTGTTGGTGTCTGAGACGGCTGAGTCGCAGTGGGGCTCTCCCAAGGCTGCAAGCTGGCAGCCGAGGCTTGGGAAAAACTCTGCACCATCCATCAATCCAAGTCGTTGACGAACAAAATATTTGCAATGAAGCGACTCGTGATGGTGAGAATTGAGGATGGAGATGATGTCATCTCTGCCATGCAGCAGATCGAGTCGCTTGCCTCACAGCGTAATGATGTGGGATGGAAGATTGACACGCAGCTGCAGGTGATGGCCCTCCTCATGGCCCTTCCTTACAGTTGGAGCCCTCTCATTACCGTCTTGGGAGGCTGGGCAGAGGAAAAGCTAACCTATAGCACAGTCACAGAGTACATCCACAACGAGGCGGAGTGACTGAGCTACGGGGAGTCCTTGTCGTCCTCATCAGTCCTCATCACCAAAACGTGTGGTGGCAGAAGCGGGGGCAAGGGAGGTTGCGGACATGGTGGAGGGAAGAAGGACGCCAAGAAGGATGCGCATTGAAACTGCGGCAAAGAGGGCCACTGGGCCTGAGAGTGCACCGAGGAGGCAAAGGCCAGCGGCAAGGATGCCAAAGGCAAGAAGGCGCTCCTCAATGGCACTCAAAACCACTACCTCAAGAAGGCCAACCGGCGATGCCTTGACTCCGGAGCGGAGGAGCATACCCAGGTCGAGAAGGTCGGGTTCATCAACTACAACAAATCCAGCAAATCCGTGGTGGTCCCGAATGACAAAGTCGAGCCGGCGGCTGGCCAAGGAGACGTGGACGTGGATATGGTGGTTGGTCGAAAGCGGGTGCACTACGTCATCAAGGGCGTGCAGCATGTACCCGGCTTGGCTGACATTCTAAGACTCATCCGCCTAACTGACAAGGGGTACGAGGTACTCTTCAGGAAAAGAGGGGCAGTCGTGTGGAAGGATGGTGGCGGCAAGCCCGTACTAGAGGCTAAGCGCAAGGGATGCCTCTACATTGTGGAGACCAAGGTGATCCCCACAACGACAGATTAAGCAGACTTGCAGGAGTGCACCGTCAACCTGGCCAAAGGAGGGGGAGCTGATCAAGAGCTCATGTACCAACAACTGGGACATTCCTTACCCGCAGTCATGAAGGAGATGGAGAGGTGCGAGCTGGCACGCGGCCTGGACATCGACGGTAAGGAAGAGGCAACAGCTGTAGCAAAGCACAAAAAGTGCGAGCCTTGCATTTTGGGCAAGGCACGGCGCAAATCGTTCAACGAGAATGTGAATCGTGCCACGGACCCGCTCCAGGTCGTGCACAGTGACGTGTGCGGACCATTCAAGATAGCGTCAAAGATCGACGCGCGTTACTTTATCACCTTCATTGATGAGTAGAGCAGAAAACTCTACGTGTACTTCATGAAGCGGAAAGGTGAGGTCCTGGACCGGCTGAAGGAGTATGTCACCGCGGTGGAGAGGCAGACTGGTCGGAAGGTCGGAGCACTACGCAGCGACAACGGCGGAGAATACGTGGGCTGTAGTGGGTGGATGAAGCAGCAGGGCATAAAATAGGAACAAAGTATGCCGTAGTCGCCTCAGTCAAATGGTGTGGCGGATCGGGTGAACTAGACGCTGCTGAGCATGGTATGCACCATGTTGGTGGATGCGGAATAGCCGCAAAGCTTCTGGGCAGAAGATGTGTGTACGGCGAGCTACACCATCAACCTCACCCCAACAGCAATGCTGAAGGAGAAGAGTAGCTGGAAGATGTCGTAGGAGGTTTGGAGCGGGCACAAGCTAAGTGTGGCATACCTAAAAGTGTTCAGGTGCAAGACGCATGCGATGGTGCAGGCTGCACAGAGGCGCGATAGCAAGTTGGAGCCGCGGGCAAAGTCGTATCTCTTCCTTGGCTATGAGAGTGCCCATAAGGCGTACCGGCTCTATGACATGTGCAAGATGGAGGTAACCCGTAGCCGAGACGTCGAGTTTGACGAGTAGTAGAGCTGCATCAGCAGCAACGACGTGGGCGTGGTGGAATCTCCAAATACGGGAGAGTGGTTCCAACTCCTTGACTATGAGAAGGAGGCGACAGACGCCAAAGTTGAGGATGTGGCATCAGAGCGCGAAGGTGCACCAGCAGTGGCAGCCAACGCGGAGGACTCCGATGACGATCAAGTTGATGAGGAGATCTACCAGAAGGATCCGGCGGATGAGGCACCAAGGGTGCCAAGGCGCGCACTCCCGGTGGAGTGTGCATCGGGTGTCAGTGCAAAATCCACCGGACGTGCCGGCCGTTTAGGCGATATTCCACTGGAGCGAGAGAGATCCTTGGGGATTCATCCAGTCAATGATTTAGTGGAATGTGCTGAGTTGGAGAAATTGCAGCAGAGCGACGATGCGCCACCAAAACTGCCGCACTGCAGCGGGAGGCAGCGGAAAGTTGGGAAGCTTTTTAATGCAAGCAACGGTAGATGGATCGGAATGGCGCGGTGCATGTTGGCTGCATCAACAAAGCCGACTACCGTGCAAGAGGTGCTTGCACGGCCCAAAGGGGATCAATGGGATGCAGCCATCAAATTGGAGCTAGCGTCCATCACAGAAAATGGCACGTGGGAGCTGGTTGATAGGCTTAAATATGGCAAGGTCATTGGCTCAATGTGGGTCTTTTAGACCAAGTTCACAAAGGAAGGTATGGTTAATAAATACAAGGTGCGTTTGGTCGCGAAGGGATACGCACAACGTAAGGGTGAGCACTACGATGAGACGTTCCTTCCTGTCACCAAATTCACAAGCATCCGGGCGATCCTTGCGATGGTGACCGCGAAGGACATGGAGCTCCACCAAATGGATGTAAAGACAGCCTTCCTCAGCGTCATCATATAAAAAGAGATCTACGTGGAGGTGCCAGAGGGGGTGGAGGCGCCGGAGAGCAAGGTGTGCAAGCTGTGGAAGTCCTCGTATGGGCTAAAACAATCACCCAGATGCCGGTACCAATAGATGGACAGCTTCATGGCACAACTCGGCTTCGAAGTCCTTGTATGGGCTGTGGAAGTCCTTGTATGGACGAAAACAATCACCCAGTGTAATTTGAAGACAAGTGTCGAGTGATTTTAGCACATATAGATAATGCCAAAAATTAGAATGAGGTATTTGTTGGACCCTCGGCGCTCGAGCCGAGAGACGTGCGTGAGGTCATGTCGTGAGTGGCTCCTTTGAGAAGCTCCGACGAGAATTTGGGGGGCTTCATGGAGGCCATTATTTATAAAATTCTGGTGCCATCAAGAAGTCAAATGAAGTAAATCAGAAAATCGATATTGTTTACGTTATTTCTGTTGACATTTTTGGTAAGTGGTTGAAGTCATCAGAAACCTCTCGAAAGGAAGTCCGGAGGTCGAGACAGTTGGCCAAAATTCCCTCAGCCAAAAAGCGTAAAACTCCTGAAGTTGATGGGCTTTCGGCCATGAATGTAATGAAAAAAAATACCCACTAGCGAAGTTTAGAGAATCATGTAACTCAAGGACGTCACAGTTCACGTGGATGAGATGCGGGACAAAAGACGATTTGAGGATTTAGGACATATGGATAGTTTACACTAAGAAGTAAGTGTAATTCAATGAAAAGTTTCAAGTGAGTCTAGCAAACATATACAATGCCGAGAATGAGGATGAGGTACATGTTAGGTCCTCAGCACTCTAGCCGAGTGATGCGTGCGAGGCTATGTCGAGAGTGGCTGCTTTGAGAAGCCCAGTCCAGAAGTCAGGGGACTTCAAGAATATTGAGGCGCTTCTTTGTAAAAATCTAGCGTTATCGAGAAGTCCACCGAAAAATATCAAAACATCGATTTTGTTTATGACACTTCTGTTGACCTTTCTGGAAGGTGGTCAAAGTTTCTAGAAACTTCTTGAACGAAACGTCGGAGGTTGGGGAAATTGGCCAAAATGCCCTTGGGAAAACGGCTAAAACTCCTAAGTTTGACTTGCGGCGGGCCACAAATGTAATGAAAAAATTATCCACTATTGGATTTTAGGGACTCGTGTACATCAAGAACGTAATACTTACCCCCCTTTTAGCCGCTATGTCCTAGCGTGCTACCACACGTAGGCCAGTGACAGAAATTTTAGCCATCGTTCAGGTGATCATCGTCTTGGAGGTTGTTGTTGGGATCCTAGCTATGATGCGCAACGTTGCAACCATTCAAATTGACCAGGTACTTGGTTTTTTTCACAATGTCGATGTTTGAGGATGTCCACAATCACGTACCCCGCATCCCCGTCCACTTGTAAAGGAAGTGGAGGTACAAAGTCTCTACCGGGGGAAATGTCTTGCAGTCCCGGTAGTGCTTGAGTGTACTTATGTGGAAGATATAATGAATTGCCCTGCTTCTTGGCAGGAAAAGTCAAGCGATGATAGGGATTTGCATTCGCTCGATCTCAAATGGTCCCAACCATCGGGGTTCGAGCTTCGCAAAGTCTTTTCCTCGGGGTTTGATGTTCTCTGAGTTGAGGAGGACGTGATTTCCAACATTGAACACGTCATCAATGTGATTTCAGTCAGCCGCTCGCTTCATAACTACTCGTGTCTTTGCGAGTTTCTGTCGTGTTTCCTCTCAAATACTTGCAAAGTGCGTTCGGTGGATATGGACCGCGGGGATGTTGCTCTAATTTCGTAATCCAGCCAGCGTGGTTGGTGGTTTGTCGTATACCACTTCAAACTGAATTTTACCCGTAGGTTTGGAAGTGGTGTAGTATTATGCGAGTTTGACGGTCGGTATTTTATCCACCCAATTGGTGTCACATTAAATGTGGAGGATGGGGTTCACAGTAAATGCAAAGGATTAGTTCAAGTGTGTGATTGGTCCACTCAGGTTGCACGTTGGTCTAAGGGTTGAACACTTTAGATGCCTGGATCCGACTGGCGTAACGCGTCCTCAACTTGCGCCAAAAATGGCTGGTGAAGTGGTCATCTTTGTCACTGATGATGGCACATGGCACACCGTGTAGGCGCACGATCAGGATCATAAATAGCTGCACTGTTCCTTCTACGGAGACAGTGGT
>SZWC01006130.1:131122-140476 GCA_023375785.1 Penium margaritaceum
ACACACACACACACACACACACACACACACACACACACACACACACACACACACACATTCTTATCCAGCAATGTGAAACCATGGCAAAATCTGATTGCAAACGTTTCTCTAACGTTTCATGACAATGGTTACTACGTAACCCAAAAAGCACTAAATCAAAGTGGGGTTGGACATGCGAAGGAAACAAGCAAAAGGGGTGGCCGCTCGGCCATGATCTTGCAATGGAACGAGAGTCACGGTTGAGCAACTATGATCCTCCTTGCCATCCTCGATCTAGGACGCACGTCGTGGATCGATGCTGGCGGGCAAGATGAAAATCTCAGGTTTCTTAAAACTACTTGATTTGGAGTGATCATATTATAACTCGTGGATATGGCAATTACAGACCTTTGGCCAACCTGGTACCACCCCAATAATGCCCAACTCGATAACAACACGAAGCACTGCAAAACTATGCATTGTGACTACTTACAGAAGGAATCACCTTGGGTAAAGTATTTTCATTGCGCCACTCTCCACGTCCTCTGTCAGGCCAAGGCATTGTCACTAACTTTCTGGAATCCCTTCCACTCTTCTAAATTTACATCTTGCAAGCTGGCTCATGAATCTCGCGCTGTGTTCCATTCATTGAGGACTTCACTATTAAGGACCTCACAGGAGCTCCACACCCCATAATCTTCTTTGTCCCCCCATATATGAGAAATGAGCCTAAAACATTCCAATTTCAGCCATCCCTCCAACTCTATCCTCACACTTGGCCACTCGCCCATATGATTGTAGGCAAAGCGTTACAACATGTCTTCATCGCGATACTCAATCATTCATCAGACTCCGAAACAGACTTCAGGTCCCTGCATACCGTTTTGCCTAACATGCCCCACCTCTCCCTAAGGCCTGCATTGGACTTCACACCCCATGCGGATTTTGACCTTTGTATGAGACAAATCTTGGAAGAGGAATAATCCCACAAAGTTTTTCCATGGCTCTCCCTCCGCAAGAAACAAGCACACTTGCCACTCAACCTCCAAAGAAAGAAAATCGTGACCAAAATCTTATTCCGTTCGTTCAGAGTGTCACACAGAACTCGGTTCATGAACCCCAAAAAACGAGGACTCTTCCCTTCTCGCGTAGAAGATTCAACTATTAAGGAGTTGTTTCTCCTCTGTGGACAGTTTCACATGCTTACATGTCAAGCCATCTTCTCAGGCCTACCCTCAGACCCAATTGGATTACTTCTTCGTCCCCGAAAACCTCCGGCCTTCAACTGATCATGAACCATTGTTCACAGTGTTCTCTTCCATCTCATATGGCAAGAATGTTGCACAGGAACTCATTCTTCCTTAACCGCTTAAATAATAGACGTCTCCCCCTCAGTATTTTGAAAACAAAAAATGGCTTATATCTTCAATATTCACAGACAAGAATAGTAAGAAAGCCATGATCCACCCTATTATCCTTTGAATCATACTTCTTATGTCTAGCTAGTTTTGAAATGGGCGAAATAGCTCGGACACCCAGACCGCATGCACTATTAAGCTGGCATACCCAGGGGTCCAATATTAGACACGGCATACCCGGCGTACTAAAAAATACGGTGTGTCCATGAGTAATGTGGCTGATAACGGCGTACCCAGACTGCTAAAAAATGCAACGGCATACGGGCATCCCGTTCTTTTTTTTAACACATGGGTATGCCGTCTATATATTTAAGTAAAGTACAGAAGCGAACTCCAAGTATTCGTCGGAGCCACAGAACGTGATGTCATGTTTACGATGTTAGTCACGGACAAGGCTGTAGGATAGCCGCCGTTTATTGCAATGTTGTATTTTTTACACATTCTTGTCTTACAAAACGTAGTGGTACGTGTTTTCGGAGTCATTTTCTTAGGGGGTACTATGTGTGCATGCTTTGGTGCTCAGAAGTCGATGTACGGGTTTCACTATCATGTAGGGGGACGCATGCATGACATTGAACGGATCCCGGCGCGTCCAGCTGTCGTGCACGTGTCGCCTTTGGCGTTTGCGGAACGTTCGACGGACGCAAGGGTCATTGACACTGACAGCCGAGCATGCTTCCGTTCAGGTGCATCGTATGCCACGCACAAAGTGGCTTGCCGGCCCATCCCCCCCCCCCCCCCGTATGTTCTCTCCTAGCCAACGAGTTAGACCTATCACCGCTTGTCACGCCTCTGTCGTTGTCGCTCCGGCACCGTGCACTGCCTCGGCACGGTGCCGAGGATGGCCGAGGACGTCGTTCACCCAGGTGAGCCAAATTGTGGGTATCCCATGGTTTAAGTGTTCCTGATTCATACGATGTACCCAGTCTCGCACACTATGGGTGCACGATTGCGGTGGTCCACGTCCCGTAGGCGGGGCCGCGGGCAGTCTCATGACCGCACTCTCGGGAGTCCACCGCCTTCCTTAGCATGCCCTGTTCTCGACGAGCCAGGTCTCGCCTCCCCCCCTTCTGCTCGTCGCCTGATTTTTTATGCACGATTGAAGTCAGAAGTCGTCGTCATCCTCTCTTCGCCTGAGAAGACCCCTGTGCCTAAGCTGAGGCTAGGCCGTTCAGGGGACAAACCACTGCAGGGTAAAAAACCCTGCACTAGCTCGTCCCGTGGCCTGTCGTGCTTTGTTCGTGGGTTGACTTCCTTGTACACAGTTTTCGCCCCGTATGATTATGCTTTTGTGTTCAAATGCAGTGTCATCGGACAATGAGGCGGGCAAACAAGCTCCAAAACGTACCAAGGTCGATGGCGCTTTCCCGGGAGGCATGAAGTTTAAGGACATGGGGGAGTGTCGTCCGGCCGTGGACGATTACCTCATCAAGAACCGCATGACTGTGCAGTGGCTGCGTAGCGAGCCCACCAGGTTCACGGTGCGTTGTTCGCAGTTTAAAGACGAGGATTGCCCGTGGATTTTGCGAGCCCACGTTTGCACTCAAAGTGGATTGGTGAAAGTTTCTGAATGGAAGGACAGGCACCAGTGTGTCCCAGGAGCTGGTTCCGGTCGTGGAGATCCGGCGAAGACCGTGAAGTGGGTGACCCGTCACATCGCAGCAAATTTGCAGAAGAACCCATGCGCGAACGTCACTAGCCTCGACGCCAATGACCACGCAGTGCCGATGGCGTGGGCTCTGGTGCCCACAGAAAACGAAGAACACTGGACGTGGTTCTACTTCCACTTGGCCATCGCTTGCCCAACCGCAGCACAACAGGGCACAGCGGTCATCAGCTACCGAGAGAAGGGCCTCATCAACGTGGTGGGCAGTAAGCTCCCAGGTGCCACGCACACTTACTATGCGTGGCACCTGCGGCAGAATTTCCGCCAGCGTTATGGCAAGCGCGCAGGGTTTTGGTGCTGGCGACTGGCGCATGCGTTGACCAACACGGAGTTCCAACGTTGTGAGGAGATCATGAGGAGGCAGTATCCGCGCTGCGTGGTGTACCTCTTTGGAAGCGGCGGTGTGGGCGGCATCCCTCTGGAGCGGTGGACATGTGTCTACTTCCCCATTGGTCGCGGAGCACACACTACCTCAAACGCTTATGAATCGCTGAACGCCAGGATCATTGAAGTCCGGAAGCTCTACCCATTTTACTGCTTTGTCTCTCTATTTGTGTGGGTGCATCGCCTCATGGCGGACCACAGGAAGGAGGCCCGAGCTTGCAAGGGAGACCTGGCCCCTAACCCAGAGGCCCGGTTGTTAAACGCGTTCGTCCTGTCCAACGGGTACGACGTCACCGAGGAGGGGCCGCACATGGCGACCGTGCGTGGGGCCTCCAACCGCATCCGGCGTGTCGACGTCGCCGCACGGTCCTGTACCTGTGGGGCCTGGAAGGAGTGGGGACAACCCTACGTGCACGCGTGTGCAGTCCTCTTGGGTGGGGACCAGCCGCCACAGCCACTGTGACGTTGGTCTCACAAAGATGGCGTTTCGTCGTGCGTACAACCCCATGCCGGGTGTGGACCCCGCCACGCTGACCCCGCTGGAGGGGGTCATCTCGACGCAGCCAGGACCACGCCGTGGACGTGGTAGGCCACAGACCAAGCGGTTGGACCGCGAGGAGCACAAGAAGGCGAACAACATATGCCGTCAATGTGGCCTGCGTGGCCACACGGTGACCAAGTGCAGCAACCCAGCGGCAATGGCACTAGCGACTGCAGTAGCAGAAGCAGCGCTACGGAAGCAACTGGACAGGGCAGAAGCTGTAGTGCATGCGGAGGCATATGCCAGGCGCTGGCCAACAACTGGGACCCAAGCAGAAGCAGAGGTGGCAGAGGCTACAGCGGCAGTTGCAGCAGTAGAAGCAAGAGGGAACGAGGCTGCTGCTACAGGTCCGCAACAGGAGACAATCAATGTATCGGACAACGACGACCGCGAATACGAACCTGAGTAGTATCTGACGTACGACAGTGTACAGGAGGAGGTCTACGACCCGGAATACTTCATCATTGATGAAGACTCCGAACCAGAGACGCCGGAGCCATACCGGTGGATCAACGAGGAGGAAGACATGAGGCACAGACGACAACACCTCGACTCCTCTCACTGAGACATTGCCACATAGGGCATGCTACATGGCGGATGGGATGATGTCCCAGAAGGCTACTACGATGAGGAGGAAGACAAGGGAGTTTGAGAGGTACGTTCCTATCCCACATTATTCATGTCCTGCATTGTTTCAGTTCATTCACTTTTTGTCTTACACCCATCTGTGTGCTGTCTCCATGGTGAGCAGAACACGGGTGTACAACCTGAAGAAGCCCAATGCAATGCCTGCCCCCTGGCCAAGGTCAGCATAAGTGCCACGAAGTGAAGATGGCGGGCCAGATAACATGTGGCCAACCACAGTAGGGCCCTCAGGCTATGTTAGAGTTTTCATGTCAGCTGCTTGCTTGTAAGCACGTGTACAAAAATTGAACGACTGTGATGATGACTTTAGGTGTGAAATCTAATTTTCTCCGGAAATTAACGTCTACGTGCCCATGCCGCTGTATAGAAAGAAATCCAGGGGAATAATGCTCATTCTCTTTCATGAAATTCAACGATACACCAACGACTTCTTTGCCATGGACTGCTCATCAGAGTCAGCGCTCTCGTTTGTTACTGGATTGGTAGTTGGGATTGGTGGAACTTGCTTCATTTCAAGGATATGGGCAACCAACAAGTCGACACACATCATGAAGATGTACATGTGCCCATGCCACAAAAGTCAAGTCATGGAAGACAGCAAAGTGGAGGCAGACTCCAGTGGTGAAGTCATTGATCCGCCCGGTGATGTCTTCTACGACGCTTTCGATGAACTTCTGGACGATCCATGCTATGCACGAGCATATGGCATTCCTATGACAGGATGTCAAGTAGGCCACCTTTGCCCTGCTTGTGAGGTCATGGCATGGATTTCTTCTCTGCCTCCCTCCTTCCATAACCGGTTAGTTAGTGGGATTCCTGGGCAGTACATGCCTGTTTAAGACCCATTGACATCCCGATGTATGGTCGGATAACGCATATATTGTACTAGTTTTTACAGCCATGATCACTGCAGTGTTTTCTAGCACTTTACCTTCATCATGCTTCGATGACAATGTTGGGTACCAGGAGGTAAAACTAGATACAAGTGGCATAATGTACCCAATCATGTCATATGAAATCAGGATAACCCATGAATAAAATGTGAAGTTAAATGGACATATCACCATGTGGTCACATTCGGGACTTAGCCATCCCGATGTATGGTCAAACAACGCATATATAGTACTGGTTTTTACATCCATGTTTACTGGAGTGTTCTCTAGTACTTTATCTCCATCATGCTTGGATGACAATCATGGGTATCAGGTGGTAAAAATAGACACAAGTGGCATAATGTACCCAAAACTCTTACTTCGCTTACAGAGAACATTTGGACTGGAAGAATGCAGGATGCCTGTCGGAACGCATGTGAAAATGGGTATCTCATGAATAAAATGTGACGTTTATTCAAGAAATGACCATGTGGTCACATGCGGGACTTTGTCATGGGATGCATCTGCACCCACGTCTGCCAATCACTTTGGGCGTACACTGGCCGGCTAGTTGGGGCCCGCACACCCATACTCCAACACATGGTGTGCGGACTCGGTGGTGCATGGTCATACATGGCGTCCCACTAAACCTTCACCTGGCGCCAGGCAGCCTCGGCCTCGTCGCATGTTGGTTTGAATGGGCACGGAATGTCCACGACCCATGGACCGCGTCGACTGTGTTCGATGTCTCCCCAACCGAGCATCGGAGGTAATGGGCGGTCCACGGACATCGGGTCCATGTCACTCGTCGACAAGTCTGGTCCTATCGCGCAAGTTGCGCGAACAATCACAAACTCACTGGTGAAAGCGGTGGATTTTTACGGTGAACTGGAGTCCTTTCACGCAGTCAGCAAAGGTTCGCCGCAATGCGTGATGTGCCTGGCGGTGACCGATGTACCGAGCGTTCGAGTGGTCAACAGTCATCGCTGTTCCGACCAATTGCGATGGTCAGCGACGTCAGCGGCGTTGTCTTCATGGACTGTACTCCAAGTAACCGAAATGCCACGTGAATTTTATGGACGCATAAGACAAACAGTCTTTCACATGTGCGTGCGGACGAAGACTAGGTCGTGTTTGTTATATGTGTACTATTCGGCAGTATTCGCTGTGGGTATGCGGTGATTAAATTAAAGTAGTGTGCTATGCCGTGTCAAAAGTGCCGGACTTGGATATGCCGTTGCTAATAAGGCGGACACCGGATACACGGTTCCATTTCGAAAGTGATATGGGTATCCGGTTCCAATTTGAGCAACTGCGGGCACGACAACTTAAATTTTGGACATGGGTATCTAATGTTTTCGTCCTTTTGAAATTTCTTCATGAAAAATCCTTGTCGTAGAATTTTCCTATCTTCCGCCCCCACCTTATGGCGAAAACACTCGGATCTATGTTCACACCCTTTTACACAAAAAACGCTGTGGGACCGAGATCAACCGGGAAGTGACCATACATCCAAAGAAATCTCGATATCTATTGCCATATCCACGTTTTGCACATTAACAACGCCATATCCAAAGTTGGGAATTTTTTCCGCTCTTCATTAATGGTATATTTAGCGAGCATGAAAAAAAACGCCATATCCAAATGAACACGCTATGTCGATGCCGCCTGCCACCCAGCGACAGCATGCTGACGTCGTGAGACATGAAATAAAAATCACAAACCCCTCCTGACCTTTTTCACAAAGGTTTGTGAGGGTTTTCTGTGGGGGTCCAAAACACTTATGCGATGAAACCTGGTGGGCCCCGCTACCCCGGGGGGCCCAGTAGGAGCTCGCGCAAAAACAACACCCTACAACCTCGATTGTTATTTGGGGTAGGGTTTGAAAGCGGAATTCATGTATGAAAATGGTTCTTTTCCACACAAAAAAAGATATTAGAAAAAGGCGCTTTCGCTTGATTGCGAGCAAGAGATGAGAGCGGGCTCTGCTTGCGCAAACATAGAAAACCCTTAATCGGTGAACGGGGTTTTCAAGTGAAAAAAGGGCTAATCGCTCGCTCGCGATTCTTGCGACAAGCGGGGTGACACATAATCCCCCTTGCTTCGCACAATCGGTGACTTGTTGCCAATCCAGCATGGTTATGAAAATGGGTATGACGTTGTTTTTTTAAATTTTGGATATGGCTTTATTTATATTAAACTTACTGATACCTCAGGCTGATGTTGACGCTTGCGCGGATATACCAGTTATAACGCCCGGGGCTCAAACCCCCGGGCTCTTTTAATGCTATGTTCCCCACCCCCCAACTGGCCTCAGTTGGTCACAATCAGGGGCAAAAGAAAGGATCAATTCAGAAAAAATCTTGGTTGAGGCTATGTCCTCATACGAGGTGTCGCGCTCCTAATCACCTAGAAAATCGGATCCGGCCTGGTTCCTGGCTTACCGGAGACGCCTACCTGGCTGCGTTGGTCGAATTTTTACGTCAACCTGAACGATTGGACGGGTTTGTTTGATTCCTTGATAATGCATACCATTAGCGTTTGGGAAAGAATTAAAATCTCTGTTTTTGAATTACTGGCTTCCATAGCCTTGCCATATTCACGATGGTTTAAAATCATGATTTGTTTTGTCTTGCATGATTGTAGCTAAAAACTAGTGCGTTAAATTAATTTGAAGAAATGTGAGAAAACATTGTTTTTTGGGATTCCCAGGTTGTTCGCAAGGCCGGAGTTAGGACGGCGCAAAGCGTGAGGCTTTCACGTCAGGCCGGATCGATCTAATGACCAGACCGGCGGATGAAACTGGTGGTCATCGATGGCCGTCACATATTTTAGAAGCAGTTTTTTGAACAGGAGCTTCCCAGGCTTACCCGTCCTCGACGTTTCCCAATATCGTGGCGGCTGGTCAGGTCATCACCTCGCAGAATTTTGCCCCAAAAGAAAATGGGCAGGCTGTGGTCAATTGTACGTTGAGATGTTCATGTTTGTGTGCGGACGCACGTGCTGCTTCAGGACGGTGGCCGACGCAGCGCTGACGCAAGAATTTTGTTGTTTCGTAACAAAAACAGGAGAACACATGCCTCACTTCTCCATGGGTTCTGTTCGTAACTTGAGAATACGACGGCAAATATCTGCGCGCACACCAAGTGATTTCCAATATTGTACTATTTATGTAGGAAACTCCTTTGTTTCGGCCAATATATCTCATTCCCGATTTCTCCCTTGACATTCCAGAAAAACATCTGCGCTCAACCCATGATCTCCAACCTGCCACTCTTCCTGTTGCAGCTCCGGTGCATAGGAGAGGAGGTTTTTTTTCGCTTCTAGGCCTGTGACGCCTGATGCCAATGCCTGTCCTCGCAGCACTCCTCCTCCCGTACTTGAAGGTATGGCCACCTTGGCCTCCAGAGCGCGAAGCCCTGTGGCCCTCCCACGGCGTCCCCGTGGCTGGGGTCGGCTGCTTCTATGCATTACGCTATCCGCAGTAACGAGGAAGACAATCTCAAACCTGATTGTTCTCATTTTATGCGAACGGGATCTAATTCACCTCACCTCCTACCTAACCGGCCTCTGCTCAATGGCCATTTTACGGATCTGGCCATGTTTTTTAATTCTCTTATGTCTACGGCCTACCAACCTCAACCTCTTCCGAATTCGGCCTACTTTGGAGGTCGGGATACAGATCTTCCCTACTTCGTTGCTGCTTGAACTGCTGCGTTACTGTGACGAGGAGGGTCTTGCGCATACGGCCATCGTATCACGGCTGTGTTACAGCTACGGCCATTTCCGGAAAATCGTGTCAGCAGCTCCTGACAACTCGAAACTCGCACATGTGAGATCATTCGTTCG
>SZWC01006131.1:8540-21240 GCA_023375785.1 Penium margaritaceum
ATCATCATGGTGCTTTTGAGGTACAAGGGCATCCACCACCTGGGCCCGCGCACACACCATGGTGACGTCACCGCCCAAGTCATTGCCAAAGTGCACAGGATGCACCTGACGCGCTGCTGCATACAAAGGACACGACATGTCCTTGGTCCACCGCAGCTTCAGGCGCTCCATGCATGCCTTCACGTGTTGCGATGCCACCCGAGCTGGCTTGCGGCCCTTGGGCTTGGGCAGTGCCTTCAGGTGCTCTGTTGCATCAAGCAGGCCCTCGTAGATCTCCCTAGCCTGGCCGCCAGGGCTGTCTGCAATGTGGAGGACTGTCACGAGAGGAACAAAGAGGTCATGCATTTGACGCACTTGCAGCTAGAACATCCGCCGCCGCACAATCTTGCGCACCATCTTTTTACGCTGCTTGAACACATTGTCCCTCTGCGCACCCATGTCATTCTAGGTGTTGCTTGTGACCAGCTTCATCAAGAAGGGCCTCATGTCAAGAAGCCGCTGCAGCATGCTATGGGCAGAGACAAACCCCCGAAAGACGCCGGGTCATGGCTGGGTTGAGGTCTGGAGCTGTGAAGCGGCCAGTCGACGATGACGATGACCCTTGCAGGACAGAGTTGTTGAGCACTAACTCTGGCACTGCAGAGTTCCTGCGTGGCAGCATATTGCCATCTAACAGCGAGGCCCTGGGAGGCCTTGCTGTGACACATAGTGGTAGGATCGAACATGGAACACCTTGTGACTCAGTGGCTGCCTTCAAAGCACACCGAGCCACACGAAGCTCTAGGCCTCGCTCCCGAGTCCGACCGAGCAGCCCAGTGGCTTGGTTCCAAGAGCGAGGAGCAATGAGCCCGGTCGCTGGGTTTGCAAAAAAACGGACGAACCAGCCACTTGCTTTCTCGGTTTGAGATGAAAACAAATGTTGTTTACGAGCATAAGGTGCCTTGGCCTTGCGAACAGGGTCGATGGCTGAAAAATGTCAGGCAAAACCTCCCTCGCCTAAACCAAGGAATGAGGAGCCTTGAATGTGGTTCATGTGCATGGATATCAGTTTGGACGGATGGCAGTGCCAGCATGGATAGAATATGTGCAGTGATTCTGGACACTGCACATGTCCACTCATTTGTTATCATTGACATGGCAACTCCACGTACGAGGATAGTAGCTGACAAGTACATGCGGAGCCCTTGCACGTAGGTGGTCGGAGGTGAACGTGGGCCTTCATTTTGTCCTCTCGATCCCTCCGTCCCGACCCACGGTGTCGGCACTCCAAGTGCCGCTTTCACATGTTTTTGGAAAAATGCCCATTTAGGGACATCGATGCCACATCGATGTGCTTCGATGTGCTGTGGCTGATGTGATCCCCTCACATCAGCCAGCCAGGTCAACACTGGTTTTGACGGCATTGAACCCGTCGCCTGCCTCCTTGCTACCGACGGTACGTCCACCCCTTAGCAACGACCACCCTCAACCGCGATGGCTTATTTCCGCACTAGAAAGCGCAAGTCCTTTTCCGTGCCATGGGTTGCCGCAGCTACAGGGGCGAACTCATCAGGCCGTGAGGCCCTTGCTTCCACATCAATGAATGTCACCTTGACCCAGGGCAGCGTTTCCTTGTCCTATGCTTATGCCTGTTGTTCCCCTCCTATAGTAGAAAGGGTGAAAGGCAAGCAGTTTTGTGTCTTCCAGCTACGACTGGCAAGTCCACCCCAAGGCCAACTGTCTCCCGTTTGACTAGCGTGTCCTGCTACAAGTGAGCAAGTCGTTGCTTCTGCTGGCGCTGGTGATTCTGGAGGCGGTGGTCTCCCCCGCCCCAATTACGGGTCTCCCAAGCCCGAACTGTAGGCTGGTTTGTCTGAAGGTGCTTCATGCCATGAAGTGGACAGGAAGAGGGCCTGGAAGGACTTTATTGACATTGGATTTCTGCTCTAGTGTCTTGCGAAGCTCTCAGAGGAGACTAGGCGGGCTCTATGGTGGCTAAGTACTGTTTGGAGGCCGCTTGTCATTAGGTTCAATGCTAGGTTGTGGGAGGAGAGTGCAGTGGCGAGGCTGCCTCCCTTGGAGTACTCTAAGGAGCAGATAATGATACGCACTCGGAACCTCAAGTCTGGCTACCATTCATTGCTAGAACCTATCAACCAAAGCGATGTGGGGTGGGACAACGGCAGGGCAGTGTTGGACCATGAGTGTTGAGACGAGTTCTGGGCTGTAGTATCGGACAGGAGCCGTGGTTTTACGAAAGGTCGATTCCAGTGGCACAATGGCTGTTTTAGGGTTTGGCCACACGAGGTGGCTTTAGGGGGATTGACACGAGACTTCTAGCACCCTCACGGCCGTTGAAACTGTTGGAACCCTCCTCCATGTCTTGCTCCGACAACCGGCGGCGTGACGGTGTCCGACGGGGTCACGGATAACAACCCTGTAGCTAACGTGGACGAGAACAACATCCTCTATGTTGGCAAAGCTAAAACAAAGGACATAGGGGACCTCACTGATTATGCCATTAATTAGGCTGTTGACGGGCCAAGCCCATTAGCCCCTTGGGTCCTGGGCCTGGTCGGTGCCCTCATTGTTGCCCGTGCGGCAAAGGATCGAGTCGGTGTCGCGCAGGTAGTGGCCGCCGCTGTGGACGCTGCGGCCAACGAAGGTGCTCGGCTGGAGCGTGCTATTCTTCATGGCATTCGCATCACACGTGGTGGCTATGGAGGCAAGGCTCGAGAAATGGATGGTGGGGACGGAGTTGGTGGCAGAGCAGTGGCAGCGGCTGCGGGAGGAGTGGACAGAGGTGGTGCTCATCAGGACTGAGCATGTGCAGCTGCTAGGGGACTCCCTGATGTAGCTGATGGTGCTACAGCACATGTGGTGAATGCAGAAGTGCATGCTGCAGCAGGTGATAGAGCAAACCCCGCAAGCACACCACGTGGCGGTAAGCAATGCGCTGGAGGACTTGGAGGAGGTGCTCGGGTTGGTGGAGTGGCAGGAGGAGATGCGGGTTTTACAGGAGAGGCGGGAGTGGGTGGAGGAGTGGGAGGTGATGCTGCAGGGGTGGGAGGACGACCTGAGGGAGTGGGAGGCGCGGTTGGAGGAGGACCAACAGCGGCAACCTGCCGCGCCATAGAAGACATGTTTGCCTTCGCCATTGGCCGTGGCCATACCAGACTTGGTGTTGAGCATAGCCTTGCCCAAGCTACTATGGCCCTCGCACACTGCTTTGAGCATGCAGCAGGCATGGATCAATAGAATTGGATGGAGATGGCGTCAAACATCGTCACAACGCAGCTGGATGTCCCTTCCTCCAAGAAGTCTGCCATACTGTAGCAGCTAAGAAAGTATCCAAAAATGACGTACTTGTTCTGCAAGGCAGAAAAAGCCACTCAAGAGAATAGGGCGGTTTGATGGTAAGGATGTAGACCCCCTCCCTCATGCCCCAAGTTGTTTCTGCAAGGGCTATTTTGGATGTGGCAGTTTTGTACAATTTTTTCACCTATCAGATTTGAACATTTCAAATTGGGGTGCCAACCCCCCTTCCCCCCACTCATCCTTGTGCCTTGTTGTGCATTTTTTGGTGTCAACCGGCCTGATGCAAACGGACTAGAAAACAAGGCCGACACAATAGCACCTGCCGTCCGCTCCTAGAATTTCAGCTAGGAGAAGATATCACCCTCAGGATCACAGTTCCACTTGATGCAAGTCGCAATCAAGCGGCTTCGTCAAGAAGTCCGCAAGCATCCTCCTTGTTTTGACGTGCTCTAGTTCCACGACACCCTTGGCGACAAGGTCGGGTGAGTAGTGGTACCGAATGTTGATGTACTTTATACGCCGAGAAATTACATTGTCCTTCGCTATAGCAATGGCGCTCTGGTTGTCCATGCGGATGACAGATGTTTCCTCTTGTTGTGCCTTGATCTCGTTGAGCAAGCTACAAAGCCATTGTGTTTCCTTACACACTTCCGAGAGTGCGATGTACTCGGCCTCAGCAGTAGACAGCAAGACGCAGTCCTACTTCCTGCTCGCCCATGAGATTGCACCACCATTGAGAAGACAGACAAAGCCCGAGGTGGACTTCCTGTCATCAATACGTCCTCCCTAGTCGGCATCGCTGTGAGTCGCAGTGAGTCTGATCCTTCAAGACCTCCAGACTGAAGTCCACATGCCGTATCTTTTTTAGATAGCGGAAGATCCCGCTTAACAGCTTGCCAGTGTTGTGGCCCAGGGTTAGCCACGAACCGGCTCACCTGACCTACCGCATAAGCAATGTCAGGTCGCGTACCCACCATCGCGTACATGAGGCTCCCGACGGCGGACTGGTATGGGATGTTTTGCAATTCCCGCCGCTCTGCCTCGTTGCTTGGAGTCATGGAGGAGGAGAGCTTGTTCTCAGAGGCCATAGGGGTGCTGATGGGTTTGCAATTTTCCATGTTGTAGCGCTTCAAGACATCCATGATCTACTTGGTCTGGTTGAGTTCGATGGTGCCTGCTTTGCGGTTGCGGTGGATGGCGATCCCGAGGTAGTACTCGAGAGGACCCATGTCCTTCATCTTAAACCTGCTGCTCGGCTGCTCCTTCAGGCCCACAAGGGCCTCGTGCGAGGAAGAACACATAATCAGATCCTCCACATACAACGCCACAAGGAGCAAGCCACGCCCGTCCTCCCGCACATAGACACTGGGATCATTCTTGCAGTGCGCGAAGGAGACCTCAGCCATGACGCTGTCCATCTCCTTGTACCAGATTTGTGGGGCCTGTTTCAGCCCGTACAACGCCTTCACCAGCCGACACACCTTTCCTACGGGTGCATCCACCCCCTCCGGCACTTCCATGAGCATCTCTTTGTCTAACTTCCCGTAAAGGAAAGCTGTTTTGACATCCATCAGATGGATCTCCAGGTCTTTGGCAGCAGTGACCGCCAGCAGGGACCTGATGGAGGCAAACGTGACGACCGATGCAAAGGTCTCATCGTACTCGGACCCTGCGCGCTGAGAGAATCCCTTCGCCACGACCCTTGCCTTGTACTTGTCGATGCTGTTGTCATGGTTTCGCTTCAGCCTAAGCACCCACTTTGAGCTCACCACGTGAGCGTTTGCGGGTCTGTCCACAAGCACCCATGTACCATTCTCTTCGATGGATGCGAGCTCGCTGTCCACCGCCTCCTTCCATGTGGCTGCATCGGGGCTTGTCAGCGCCTCTACCACAATGAGCGGCTCTCCCTGAGCCAAACAGGACCAGCTCAGTCCAGTCCCGCCTCCGGTGTCAGCGTCATACTGTGGCTTTTGTTTTCTTTGCCGCGTGCCACGGCGCGGCATTGCTGGTGCTTCATCTCTGCTCTGTTGCTGCTCCTATGGTGCAGGCTACCCTGAAGTTCAATCTTCCTCTGGTGAAGAGCCACTGGCCTCCGAGCTGGTCTTAGAGGCCTCGGACGTCTCCGACTCCGTGTCGGAGCCCGCCGCTGCGTCAGCTTGCGCAGGCGCTCTCCCTGCCACACCACTCTTCTCTGTGGCCTGCCGTACTGGCACCACTTGCCAGTTTTTAGGAGCTTGATCCCCTGACTCCAGCAGCACCAACCACTTTCCCTGTTTTGGAGCTTTCGTGGGATCAATCGGCTCTCCCTTGCCTAGTGTCCTCTCATCGAAGGTCACGTCCCGGCTGGTGGTAAGCCTTCTTGCTGTAAGATCCCACAGACAGTAGGTCTTGTGGGCCATCTCGTAGCCCACCATCACACACTTTTGCGCTCTTGCATCCAGCTTCCCGCCAACCTCTCCCGCCTGGACCTTTGCCCATGCGGTGCAGCCAAAAACTCACAGGTGTGAGGCGTCCCGATTCTTCCCTAACCATACCTCTTGTAGTGTCATCTGCTGCTTACCCTTTTTCTTGCCACGCCTTTCCAGAGCAGCCGCAGGAGTCAGGTTGACAAGGTAGCATGCCGTTCTTGCAACTTCTGCCCAGAAGCGCAGTGGGAGTTTTGCATCAAAGAGCATGCTACGCACCATGCCGAGGATGGTCTGGTTCATCCGCTTGGCCACACCATTGCTTTGCGGTGTGTAGGGCGTTTTAGGCTGGTGGTTGATCCTGTGTTGTCGCAACCAGCCCTTGCATGCTTCATACTCTCCGTCGTTGTCGCTTCGCAGTGCCTTGACCTTCTTTCCGGTCTGTCGCTCCACCATGGTGACAAACTCCAGCAACTTCTCTCTGACCTCTCCTTTGGTTTTGAGGAAGTAGATCCACACCTTGCGGATGTGGTCGTCG
The DNA here is from genome assembly GCA_023375785.1 of Penium margaritaceum. Classification (NCBI taxonomy): domain Eukaryota; kingdom Viridiplantae; phylum Streptophyta; class Zygnematophyceae; order Desmidiales; family Peniaceae; genus Penium; species Penium margaritaceum. The sequence goes on from SZWC01006131.1 coordinate 14,781, forward strand.
ATGAAGGTTAGGAAGTACTTACTGCCACCGTTTGACGCCGTGCGAAAGGGTCCGGACACGTCGGTGTGAATCAGGTCAAGGGCTGCTTCTGCACGGCGACCGTTGTGCTCAAAGCGCTTTCGCTTGATCTTGCCTTGGAGGCAAGGTTCACACAGGTTGCCACATCTAGTCGCATCCTTCTTGCACCCCTCCATGCCACGGACAAGCTGCTATTGCTACATGACTTGCAGCGTGCTCTGTGCAATGTGCCCAAAGTGTCTATGCCATAGCCCAGCGTCTTCGTCCTTTGCGGCAGGGGATACCTTTTGAGTATCCGTTGGTGTGTTCTCCTGCGTTGGTTCCGAGATCATTACCTCTGCCACACCTGCATGACCCTCGTCTTTTGAGCTCTCTGTCGTGATTGTCTGCATTACGTAGAGCCCATCGACTCGTGGACCCTGAGCAGGGAGATCTTTATTGGCGTAGAGGATCTTGATGTCCTTGGTCTTGATGACCGCCTTCTTCTGCGTGAACACCACCGTCATGTCGTTGTCCGTAGTTTTTGACACGCACAGGAGGTTTGCCGCAAACGAGGACATGTATACCACGTGACGCGGCCGCAGATCCTTCACCTCACCATTGAGGCTGATGCTCACCAGCTTGACTCCCACACCCTTTGCGTTCACAATGCTGTCGTTTGCGCATCTGAACAGCCGCTCAGTGGGGCCGACGGAGACAAATCCAGCCTGGTTATTGCTGGAGTGATGGTCGGTACCGGAGTCAAGCCCGAAGACTCCTGGCCTGAGTAGAGCCGCTCCCTTTGCTGGAGGTGTGCTCTGAGCCATCATGTTGGTGGCCTCTTTACCACCTTTTTTGCTGCCTTTGTTCCCCCTGCTCCCGATGTCTTCCTTCTTTGGCGATCTGCACTCTCTTGCTCAGTGTCCAGGTTTGCCACAATTGGGGCAGTTTCCCTGTCGCTTGGGAGCCTTGCCGCCATTGTTGCCTCCGCCGCCACCGCTTCCGCTGCCGCCGTTCTAACCAGAGGTCGACCCTTTGCTCCCACGGCCGTTGTAGCGNGGAGACAAATCCAGCCTGGTTATTGCTGGAGTGATGGTCGGTACCGGAGTCAAGCCCGAAGACTCCTGGCCTGAGTAGAGCCGCTCCCTTTGCTGGAGGTGTGCTCTGAGCCATCATGTTGGTGGCCTCTTTACCACCTTTTTTGCTGCCTTTGTTCCCCCTGCTCCCGATGTCTTCCTTCTTTGGCGATCTGCACTCTCTTGCTCAGTGTCCAGGTTTGACACAATTGGGGCAGTTGCCCTGTCGCTTGGGAGCCTTGCCGCTATTGTTGCCTCCGCCGCCACCGCTTCCGCTGCCGAAGTTCTAACCAGAGGTCGACCCTTTGCTCCCACGGCCGTTGTAGCGTGCGGAATAGGCTGAGAAGTTAGCCTCACTGCCTCTGTGATGCGCGGCCTCGTTTTGCACATACTCGGACACTGCCGTGTATGTCAGTTCATTCTCCTTCCAACCACCCATGACGGTGATTATTTGGCTTTGGTTAGCTCTCCGGTAGCGCCATGAGGAGGATCATGACCTGCATCTTTTCATCACGGTCCCAATTCATTTGGCGAGCCTTGCCATGGAGTCCTTCAAACTCCTGTAAGAAATCAGGGATAGAATCTCCCTCATTCACCCACATGCTGATCAGCGTTGTAGGATATATAATGTGTTCACGAGGGAGGTGGATTGGTGCACATGCTTGAGCTTGACGAAAGCATCCGAAGCCAGTGTGTACCCCGCAATGATGGGAACATACTTCTTGGCTATCGCATTGCTGAGGAATGACATGACAATATCATTTTGATCCATCCATGACTCATGCTCAGGTGTATCCTCCGCGGGAACCTGATCCTCTCCCTTCAGTAGCTTGATGAAGCCGCGCACTTTCATCGCCAGATCAAACTGCCATCACCAAAGGGAGAAGTCAATCCCCTCAAAAATGGGGATTCCTCCCAAGGGTCCAAGACCTTGCAGCAGTGACGTAGCACTCACATTTGCTCCAGTTCTCTGCCCTGTGGTAGCCACTGTTGAGTTTGAGGACTTTCCTGTGGCAGTCCCCACTGCTCCTGATGGGTCAACCATTTTTTTGGCCCTTATCTGCTTCCCGTGTCTCTGCTGCGTTGAGGCTGATGTAGGCTGATGTTAGCTGATGTCTGCTACCGGTTTTAGGATGCAGATCCGTTTCTTATCCCTCCGGCCGATGTTCACCTGTAGACAGAGAATATATCTACACCAACATACCCAAGGTCGTGCCTCCAAGGGCAGAGCTTGTCCTTGGTCCCTGTGTGCTGAGTGGAGACCCAGCCGTTGGAGCTAATGAAGCTGATGGAGCCGATGGACCTGATGGAGCCGGCGTGTGCACCTGGAGAGAGCATACCAGAGTTGAGCGAAGCATGCCTTACAACTGGTCACTGTGGGCCCACAACCCTTTGTTAACCGACCTGAGGCAAACGGACTAGAAAACATGGCCGACACAATAGCACCTGCCGTCCGCTCCTTGCATTTTAGCTAGGAGAAGATATCACCCTCAGGATCACAGTTCCACACTGAGCAGCTCCTAGGCAATCACTTGCTAGCAACTGTGTCCACTTAACACTTAATCACTTTCACGCGAGGTGCTAGTCAGACACTAACTCCTGTAGCTTAGACCAACCAGTGTCTTCTTTATACTGTTCCTTTGTTAGACGGCTCTGTGAGGAGAATCTAAGCCCAGATTGTTTATTTGGAGCCTGGTACATATAGTCCTAGGCCTGGCCCTAAGGTGTGTGGGTAGTGGCACTTTTGAAGGTGGCCACTCCTCACCACCTCACCAGCTTGCTAATTGGCACATCCAATGACCGCCAAGTAGCACATCCTCCTCGTGCATGAAGAAATGTCTCGGAAACTTCCTCTGTGCAGGAAGGTGAAAAACCTTCCTGCTCTCACCAAGGCTCGGACGCAGGACTTGTTATCCCTAAGTCCAACGTGCTATCCATTGTGCTACACTGCTGGTGTCTCGCTTGGACGTGCACCACAAACTAGGTATGGGGGATTTTTTCCAAGGGAGCAGTGCATGCCCAACCTGTTCGCTAAGCTATAGCAGTGGCCAAAGGGGCATAAACAACATTTGGCACTTGGCAGTTTTGCACAACATTTGCACTTGGCAGATTTGCATAATGTTTGCAATTGGCAGATCTGCACATTTCAATTTGTTGTGCATCTCCCCGCCCCTCCATTCATCCTTGTAACCTCCTTTCACAATGTTTGTACTTGGCAGTTTTGCACATTTCACTTTGGTGTGCCCATCCCCTCCCCTCTCATCCGTGTAACTTGTTCAGAACTTTTTGTTTTGCACGTGGCAGATCTGCATCATGTTTGCTCTTGGTAGATTTGCACGTTTAAATGTCTTGGGTTGCAACCCCCCTATTGGCATATATGCACTAAGTTCTCTCCCCCCTTGTAGTATTTGACACCAACGTACTCCCCCCTCCCCCTCTTTTCCATTTGGTGTTTGTGCTATTTCCTGCAGCCCATGGAGCTCCATCTGCACAACGATCCATACGTCATGATTTTTATGTGTGGATTTCTGTTGTGTTGGTTGGTCCATGCAGTCAAGGACATGTCAGGTTGTGGTATGCCGCAGGGTAATAACCAAGCAGCAGCTGAGAAATGCATACAACCTTAGGGATGCCGTTGGTAGACGCAACATGGCCACATTGCCACTCTGACTATTTATATGCATGCAATTTATGGGACTTAATGTTACCAACGTGGAACCGTTCAGGCAAGTTCATCCCCCCAAAGATGATGACTTCATGAGACTGTAATTTTTTGGAATGAATGTCTAGCATTATGCATGCCAAGTTAGGACTAGGAAAGTGCATTGAAAAGAACACGACTGTTGAGGTATGATGCAACGTGCCCACTGTCATGCTCCGTGCGTGTTTGTCCACACATGGTTTTAAACTAGATAGTGCTGACATACTTTCTACATAGTACAAATTTTTGCCTTTCCGTTGTTCATGCTATGAATGCACAACAGTATCTGACACAGGCAGTATGCTACATTAGAAGGAACGGTTGGAAGATGGAGTTGGATTATGGAGTACGGATTTGTGAATAAGTGACATAAAGTAATTGACGAGAAGAACAGAGTACAATTTTTGCAAGTGAAGCCATGAAAGTAGCCACGCTACAAGAGTCTTTTAGTAGAGTACGCCTACCACATATCTTGCATAGTAGGGTCACGCATCGCCCTTGCTTGTGGTGGAGCGTCATCGTTGTTCAGGACTTTGTCTGGTGCTAGCTGCCATGCATGTGCTTCATCCATGTTCAAGATGAAGTCTGCTTGGTACCGGACATGCTCATTCCCAACTGTCATGAGTATGCTGTACAAAATACAACATGCAATGACAATTTTAGCTTGTGCCTCTAGCGAGTATCCTTGCATGTGGAACTTCTGCTTCAGCTGTCTTATGACTCGTTCCAGTGTCATGCAAAGAGATGAATGGCACAGATTGAACAGCTCTTGAGTAGTCTGGAGCTCTTGTACCTCTTCATTGATGGCATCCTCGCGTAGATGGTATCACACCCCACAATAGGGTGTAAGGAGCTCAGCTGATGGTGGATACACAGCATTTGCTAGGTAATAACTCCCGACAGGCAGTTGAAAACCACGAGCCCGGGCATCACGATAGACACATGCATTGTGGGCACTGCCTTCCTGAGTGCATCTACACTATTTTTTTTTTTAAGTTGAATGCAATCATAACGTTTCGCATCCATTGCCCCTTCCTGTTCGAGTGTGGTGCTTGGCGCTACAAGAGTACCCATGCCTGGACATGATTTCCATCCACTGCCCCAACGCAATTCTTGAACATGGGCATGGATCACTCAGTTCGCGCAATCTTTGATGGAACCAGGGCTTTGTTGTGGCTTTTGATGATGGTGGGGCCAAGATCCAAGACGTACTATACAACTCTACCAAAGTGGCACGAGATCGTCTCCTTGGAATGCTGGAATGAATCCACCCTCTTATGTACCCCCTTCCTAGCTATCAGTTGCGTGAGAAACATTGCAACTGACTCCTCCACCAACACCCATCTGGTCGACCCTAGACCCGCCTCTCGAAGGATGCTGACAAGGGCATCGAACCGCCAGGAGTCTATCCCCAACACCTCGTACACACAAGTTGCACTTGCCTCCCTCCCCAGCAACTCCGCTGCATACTAGGGCCCTATCAATGGGCAAGTGAGGTAGGGTCTCTTCATATATGGGAGGGCTGTATATATGTAGAGGAAGGAGGGGAAGATGAGGAATTTCTCCAAGATCATGGCCTGCATATCTTCTCCTTCTATCATTAGATCATCTATGTCCATGTTGGTTGTACTGCTAATGCCAACTGTACTGCGAGCTATAGATTGTTGGCAAGCGGTGTACCTTGCAGTGCTATGGTAAGCCAGTGGGGTTCACGCAAGAAAAACAGGTAGGTGATGCGAGAACTGTGACTATGTGGTCGAGTGCGTGCGGAGTGCGGGCTGACCGCGCTATGTAGTTCAACCGGTAAATTTTGTGGGAAAACAACAATTGCTTATTAGATCGCCAATGGCCGGAACATGGATAGAACCTTACGAGGGAGATATAAAACGTTTTGGGCCTCGTTAATGGGTCGCTACCAGACGAGCCCCACAAAAGAAACACCAAGCACGCAAAGGCGCATCGTGGCCTGGTCGAACAAACCGCTTTGGATGCTTGTTACAACTTTCGCAGGCCCTAAAAGCTCGTCACTAGTGCCCTCTTGCAAAATTGAGACGGTTGCTCCTGCACTGTCGATTTCCCGGAAGATCACGTTGGTTCCCTAGAACGGCCGGAAGTCCTGCAGCGCGAGATAGGGGTTCATTTACATGGGGGGGTCGGTCTTGGAGATCCCGTTCGAGCCGTTCTGCGCTTTCAGGGTTATTTGGGGGACGGGTAGCGGCTATTTGCGAGGCAAAAAAACTTTCTGTCTACGTGCTTTGGGTAAATGCCGGTACCCAAAGCCGGAAGACGGGAGCAGTCACGCACGATCGTCTCCCGGCCGCCAATGAAGACAAAAATGGTGTGAGCTCACGAGCCCAAAATGACAACGGTGCAACCTAACTTTCGGCGACTTGAATGGTGCGAGTGTAGTCTCGCTCCGTCGCCAAGTGAACCAATTTTTTCTAACACTTCGCATACACCATATTCGTTTTTGTGAGAGAAGTCAATTCACTAAGATGGAGACAATTCATCAAGTGAGCTTTCAGCCGAAAAGGACAAAAAAATCAAGTAAATAAACATTCGGCAACCTGTCAAGAAAACGAGCTTACTAAGAAACTTCGGCATAGAGAGAGAGAGAGAGAGAGAGAGAGAGAGAGAGAGAGAGAGAGAGAGAGAGAGAGAGAGAGAGAGAGAGAGAGAGAGAGAG
>SZWC01006131.1:41728-57629 GCA_023375785.1 Penium margaritaceum
TTCAGGCTGGCAGGTTTTCTCGGTGAGGCCTGCCAGACAGCCGACAGCCCAAAACCCGGGCGTCGTCCGTTTTGCCTGAAAACTGGACCATACCATAATACCGCCGCTGCGAACGCAGCCGTGCGGTCAGAATCTGCTAGAAAAATAGTAGCGAGGAGTTATGGCAGCCTAAACCCAGATAATGCCCACAACGGTTTATGCTGCCACACAGGGCCATGCAACATGCAACTGGGACCCTAGGCAGTGCATGACGATGCAGACGCAATGGGATGCGCTGGAACGCATGCAAGCAGCAAATGCGGTGTCAATGACCGCCGGCAGCACGACCGCCGAGGAGGCCTGCCGATGGAGCTGAGCGCGTCGCCTGAGAGAGGAGGCTCCAGCGAACTGCGAGAAGTCCTCAGCGTGCGTCGGCTCCACCGGACGACACTCCATCAGCGTCGAGTCTCGCCGTCAGTCATCTGCACGCCGATGTACACAAGCCGGGAGGACACAACAGAGCACAATGAGAGATGTGCAAAAACCAACAGGGCCCGTGGACGTGGACGTCCACCTGCCTCGCCATAGGTACACCTAGTCCATCGCATAGCCATAGCTACCAACGAAGAAACGGGTGGAGTTCCGAATGGGCCGCGCCGATGGGATAAAGTCAGTTTGTGGGGTGGAGAGGAAGCACTGCGGAGAGCAGCCATGTTGCATCTGCGGGAAGCCGCTGTTGCATGGGCCACCATGAAGGCTGAGTTCGACGATTGGGTATCGCAGAACATGATGACATCATGGAAATCCACACCTCCTGAACCAGAGACCATGGTTTGGATCCAAGACAGGCATATGCCCACTCCGCGTCCACCTAACACTCCTGATCTGTGGCAGCTCTAGCTGTACACAGAGCCATCCAGCCCTTTGTGAGGCTGAGAGTGGGCATGCGGAGAATAAATGCCCGCATTTATATGGGCCGTGTCCACTAAAATTCTACCCTTTCATCCTATCACGTGTGGAAGATAGTGGACATGTGGTATGTTTATGTACGGTTTAGTGAAGTATTTCACCACGGATTATGTCTCACGGGAGCCCTCTGTGTGGGAGATAGCGACCATGAGCCCTTAGTGTGGCAGGGAGTGGTCCTACGTAATATGTATGCACGAATACATGCTTCGTGTGTCCACTAGTTTTTTATCCTTTCAACCTCTAAGTATTTAGGTAATGGACATGTGGTATACTTATGTACAGTTTCATGAAGTATTTGACCACTGATTATGTCTCCTTGGAGTCCTCTGTGTGACACATAGCGGCCATGAGCCCTTACTGTGGCAAGGAGTGGGCTTGCATAATATGTCTGTATGAATTCATTCATGTGGCCACTAATTTGCTATCCTTCCAACCTCAAAATGGTTTGGTAGTGGACATGTGGTAATTCTATGTACGCTTTGAACAAGTATTTTGCCATTGAATACATGTCATGGGAGCCCTCTGTGTCGCAGATAGCTGCCTCTATACTCTCCATCACTATCTTACTTCTTTCGGTGTGGTCTGCCTAGTGCACTAACCCCTCAACCATATTGGACAGTGAATTGCCAGGTTGTGGCTGAAACATAAAACAAAGTAATGAACTATCAATGACCAAGGTTCCATCGCTTTTAATTAGTGACAAGGGGCAGCACTGGCAAGAGCGAGTGGCGTAGGCAAATGACATTGTGTGCAACTTTGAAAACATCATGCCTAGTAAAACAGAGGTGATAAGTCACATGTGCGAATCCACAACTGAACGTACACGGGTAAGCCGCGTTCAAAACAAATGACTTCACAAACAGGACACTCTGCACCTTCACTGAACTCTTAGCATGCATCATGAAAGTCTTCCCCAAAGGGGTACACACACATGCCGGTGCATGGGTTGGCCACTTGATATCTGGCCTCCTCGCTCATCCCTAGGTTGACAGAGGTCATCTTGCAACAGATGACTTCTCCATACTTCACCGCACATCTCATGTCGTGGGCCACATTTGATCTGACCCTCTGTCGGTGCAGTTTGAGCCTTGGTTTCCGCTTGACCACTGTCTTCAGCAGAACATGGATTTGCCTCATCCGCACGGAACACAAAAAGACAAGAAAACAAAGTTGAGAGTGTACGAGTACAATTTTATGCACCATGGGCCATGAATGCATGTCAAGGATGACAACATTACCTATTCTTAGACAGAACGGCCTCTGCGCTTCCGTTTGCGTTGTGTTGGTTCCTCGTCCCAGGATAATTCCGAGTGGGAGGAGCCATCTTTTGACTCCCACTCTTCTGTCTCAATTGTCACATAGTCTAAGGCACTCTCCTCATCTGACCAGTCAGATGAGGAGGGGTCATTTTCTGTTGTGTTGTTTGCTGCCCCTCCTGGACTCCCTGGGTCATCAACTTGGGAAGAGACTGCAGGGTCTGCTGCTTCACCCGCTGCTTCACCTTCACATGTGTCATCACCTATGGTACCTGATGTCGCTTCCGCCTCACCCGCTGCATCACCGGTTTAAGCTGCCATGGTAGCAGCTGTTGCTGCTGTTGCCAAATCCGATGCATCAACACGAGCGGCAACTTCACCTACCGTGGCTGTTACTGCTGCTGCCGCACCCGCTACATCACTTCCAAGGCATCGGCCAACATCACCTCGCATCCCTCGTCCTGAAGCCAGCTTTCTGGCACAAGCTGCAGCAACGTTAGCTCGTGAGAGAGCAGGTGGGTTGGTACATTTCCGCGGGCCATGTCCAGCCAGCCCGCAATGGCTGGAGATGTGGTCCCTCTTCCGACGCTCGTACCGATCCTTTCGCTTGGACTTTGGCCTTCCGGCACCGCGCTTCTTGCCTGGCGGTCCCCAGCCCTGCTCTTCGTACTGCACGTTGCGGAGATTCACTCCGGGCATGGGGTGACAATAGGTCCTCTTCCATGCCATTTTCGTCAAGTGAATGTCGACGTACATCTCGGGGTTGATACCTGCATCGAGCAGAAGGCTCATTGCGTGCTGACACAGGAACCCAAACTCGGCCCACTGGCCGCAACTACACTTCTTGGCATTCCAGTCCACCTCTCACCTAGAAAGACTCTTGGGACCCGAGCCCATCCTAGAGAGCGGTCCAGCCGGGATGATGTCGTACTCCCGTGCCTTCTACGTGTAGTTTTTCACTTTTGCGTCCGCAGAGGGGGCAAGCGTGGTCTCACAATCATGCGTCAGCTTCTGCTGATCTTTAAACAACTTTTTGCACCCACTCGTAAAGATGGGTGAAGTAGTGAAAGGGGTACAGATGGCGGAGGTCCATGATACGGGATTTCAATGACTCCGTCGCGTTGCTCGTTGTGTGACCGCCTCGTGCCACGGGGATGTAGAGTCGACTCCACCTGTCCAGCGGGATGCCTGGTTCTACATCACCGCCAAAGATGTACTCCAGACCTTGCGTGGAAGCATTTGCCAAGTCTTCCTGTGTGCGCTTGAACTCCCCAGCCTTGAAGGCATGCGCGAGGTTCCACAAGAGGTCAGCAACCACATGACCCGCTTTTGACTTCATGTTTTCGCGGATGTCCTGCGCATAGTACGTATGTTTAGCACCATGCATCTCTCGGGCCACAACAGCAAGGAGTCCGGCGTCACGATCGGAGGTGATGGCTATTCCTCGGTTGCGAGCCGTGGGATACGCTTGAGACAGATGTTGCACGAACGAAGTCCAATTGTCCTTGTCCTCCTGTCTACGCAGCGCCCACGCCATGGGCACCGAATGGTTGTTGGCATCCCAGAATTGTGCAATCAGAAGAACCTGCTTGAACTCATTTTTCAGGAAGGTCACATCCATGGTGATGATGCGATGCACGTGGTTCCAGCCCTCCCAACAAGCCCCGGAGAACACGAAGGCCTGGCGGAACAGGTTTTTCTTGTCTTGCTCTACGCACGCAAACGTCCACAGGTCCACTCGCCTTAGCTACAGGGCATACAGCAAATGGGGACGGTCGTTGAACACAAGGATGTGTAACAAACGCGTACAACAATTGGAAATATGATTTGCAAAATAACTTACTGACCTCCGCAACATAGGCTGGGAAGAGAGCCCACGAGAGGGTCTTCTCTCCCATAAGCTTCTCCTAGGCCACCTTTTTTCCACGGTACACCACTGGGTAGTGCACTTTCTCCCCTGTGCAAGCCTCAACAATCTATTGCGCCTTTGTGTTGGTCGACGGCTTTTTCTTGATGGTCTGCTCGATGTGCAGCAGCGCCCTTGCGGCCCAGCATGCCTGGTCGCCCTTCTTGGTGGTGGGGGAGCACTTGTGGCCATCCACAAACTCGGTCACCGCAACGTTGCCGTGCTTGAGCTAATAGTGTGCCTTCAGGGGCCATGGGCAGCCTACAGTCTTCCACAGTCCGCAGCGGACTTTGAGGCGAGTTGGCTCACTGCGAACCCAGGAGACAGGCATGTTGCGGTCGACAGCGTAGTCTTGGACAGCTTCATGACAGGCATCCATGTTTCTAAAGGCTCGCCCACCCAGGAAATCGGTGCATCTTCCTTTGCGTTTGCGTGCACGAGCAAGAGCGGGTTCAACATCTTTGCCAGTCTTCTCTGGCGGGGGGGGCGGCATTTCCTCATCGGACGACCCTACAAAGAGAACATGTATGGAAAGAATTCAGGTACATGTATGGAAAATATGCATAAGAGAAACTGGCATTAGGTGGTAAGCGGACAGTGTAGTTCAACACAGCAAGAGGTCCAACCCCGTCGGAGGTGACGCCATTTCTACAAACAAAGTGGGTTCAACCCACCCGCATGGTAACTACGAAACGGACGGACACGTTGACTTCCTCCAAGTCGCATTGTTCTCTCTTCAACACGGTCTGGGGAGCTCGGAGTCATGTGCTCCACAACATTGACATGACAATTCCATTCGTGTTCCTCCCAATTGGTCCAAAGGAAGGATGACTTAGGGTGGTAGCGAGAGACGTGGACGTCTGGATTGTCGTCCTCGTCGTCCAGGTAGTCCCCTCAAGTAGCGTAAAATGTGGCGGCCATTGTGGCCAACAGTGGGTATAACAATGTATGTCATGCACCATAATATGCATCATACCCACCATCTGCACTTGGAAAACCCAGCCGTTGTGAGTGCGAGGAGGAGGGCCATCCTGGAGATTGAGTCCGGTTGCGACGAAGCGGCGACATCGGAGGAACATGTCGAGTACACATCAACAATGGCTCAACGGTCATGACCCCTGCGGACGACGAGAGAGAACGTCCACATCACATGGTGGTTGGCCGACTTACCATGACAACAACCGTCGCAAACCATGCATGCCGTGTGAAGACGTACGGAGTGGTAACAAAAGTTATTAATCCAATCATACACCTCAGTCATAACCACGAACGATGGGAGGCATGTTAGCTTCGAGCGAACGACGGTGACAGCATGTGGTCTGTCCTTGAAATATCCGCCAGTTGGCGCCGCTTGAATGTGGACGAGAAGAGGCAATGTCCACCTGGCAACATATCACGTGATTGAGAGATGTGTCGATTATATTCCATCCTCGTGTTGTCGAGGTCGACGGGAAAGGCAGCAACACGGAATCATGGCACGCTCGGCGTGGCTGCTCCATGTTCGGCAAGGAAAGTATGTGACGTCTGTTTTTGCATGTGAATGATGTCATTTTTTTGTGTTCATCCAAAGTTCAATCCCCATGTTCAAAGCGTGAAGAAAAGTAGGGAACAAGTGTTCACTATTGCATGTATTTGTTCTGTACAAACTTGTGCTTTGGTTTAATTCACCCAAAAGGCATTTGAGTTGGGATTCATTTCAACACTTGTAGAAATGGAGACTGAAATCGGTGAAAATCTGAAAATGATTTGTCGGATACCCACAGTCATCGAACTAATTCGTCTGCAACCACTGTAGCATGAATTTCTTTCCAATAGTGGGTACGGCATGCATGATCTAAGGCGCTTTGACAAAAGTGGGTAGATCACACATCTTTTGTGTAAAGTGAGTACCGCGTCCTACATGTGCGAGAAATGGCCAGCAGAAATTTCGGAGGCCCAAACTGTGGGTATAGCGGAATTAGGCCATAGTTGAAATGTTTCGCATATTGTTTTCGTGCTGATGATGTCTAGACTTGACGCCAACCTGCATTGGTCCACAATGGTGGATAGCTAATTTGACAGCCTCGACTTCATCTTGCATGTTCTTGTGTGCTCGCCGAAACTTTCTTATTCAGTAGTCCCGAACGAGCCATTTCATTGATAGGTACAATGCTGCAATATTTCCCCCTTTCATGTGCACTGTCACTGATCTCTAAAATGACCTCTCGACTGGTGTACTTACTTGTCTAGACAACTGACTCGACAGATGATGACGGTGGGCACTAAGAAATGGAGGGAATGCCACACAGTGGTGAGACGCAGGGGTCCCATCCCTTCTCGTGGAGCCTCCCATGTGATAGGAGTGTGCGGCCAACTCCATTTGTAGCAGCGTCCCAGCTGGAACTACCTAATGCAGCAGGTTGGGGCAGCAGCATTGTTGATGCAGCGTGTGGGAACCCATGCTCATTGCTTACCCTGCCCCCTCAGTCTGCTGTACCAGAGCCTAAGTCTGAGAGCTCTGGTTTTGTTGCTCAGAACTGCGCGCGCCAGAGTTAGTGCCAAACAACAGCTGAAAACACGTAACGACTGATTAAGAACTAAGAATAACACACAATGGGAGACCCCTCCAAGATCTAGCCTCCCCCAGCTCTGTAGAGCTTGTTACTCAATTCACCAGACAATCGGAAAATAGCTCTATTTCCAGGCAAGCAGATTTTCTCGGCGAGCCCTGCCAGACGGCCGACAGCCCAAAACCCGGGCGTCGTCCGTTTTGCCTGAAAAATGGACCATACCATAATACGCACGCTGCAAACGCAGCCATGAGGTCAGAATCAGCTAGAAAAATAGCATTCAAGAGTTATAGGTGCGTAAACCCTGGCAGCGTCTACTCTAGTCCCCGGTGCCAACAGTGCCCAAAAACTCATGAAACTTGGACCCTATGCATGATGAAGCGCTGCAAATGCAACAGTGCTTTCAAACACAACAGTGGAAGCATGTAGACAGCAAAAGCAGCAATGAATACTGCCAGCGGCACGACTTCCAAGGAGGTTCGCCGATGGAGCTGAGCACGTAGAAGAGAGGAGGAGGCTCCAGCAAACTGCGTGTGGGCCTCAGCATTTGTCGGCTCCATCAGACGACCCTCCAGCAGCGTCGCGTCTCACCGTCAGTCATCTGCACGCCGATGTGCACAAGCCGGGAGGAAACACCAGAGTACAATGAGAGATGCATGAAAACCAACAGTCCCTTACGTCACGAGCAGTCATATTCAATTTTCCTAAGTGCCGTAGAGTCAGACTAGGCTCAGGCACCCATACCTCTGTTGCGTGAAATGTCCTCTTTATTCAAACTACATGGCTAGATTTACAGCAGTTCCGTGTGTTCTACTTGTAAGGAAAGATAGATGACGGCCAGGTTTTTGGGCCGTTAGCTTGGTATTAGAATCAAAGCGTAGCAGATGAAATAGAATGAACATTTGCAGTAGCGTATACATGCCATCCAATGTTGGCAGACCCCTATATGTGCCAATACAGGGGAAAACTTGCCCGATTCTGACAGGCAGAGTTAGTCCCACGTCGTGGCAGTTTCAGAACGCTCCCGATGCGGGGAAATGCTGCAATTTTTTTTGTTTCACGGCATTTATCCATGGTGGTGGTAGCGTAGGCAGTCAGGTGGCCCACGCAGAGTGGCATGGTGTTGGAAACAGAGCAAATGTACGTTGCGACAGTGATTCCACACAGCACGGAGGTGTCCCTCTTACTCCGTTTCCCTCCTCGACTCTCCCTCATTCCTTCCTCACAGACTCCTTTTTTGTCGAGTGCAACATTTAAGCAAGTTGGGAGACAACAGCTAGAAGGAAATCCAGAATAGATGAAAGCAAAAAGGGGGGGATAAATGTCGCTTGGTGCCACGTGGCAGCACAAAGGGGAGGTCGCTGCCACCCGCATGTGCATGTTGTAGAAGAAACAGAAAAAGCAGCCGCTGCTACAGTAGTACCAGTTCTGGTAGCGTGCGATAACAATAATAGCTGCATCGTAGTTGTAGTAGTAGCAGCAACACACAGCAACAATTGTAGCAGCACAAAACAATAGCCACAACATGCAGCAGAAGAAACAATGGCAGTAGCAATAGTAATAGTAGCAACAATAGCAACAGTAGCAGCTCAAATCAGGTGTAGAAACAACACACAACAATAGTGATAGCTGTAGCAGCAACAACACCCCGTGCAGCAGCCAAAGCAACAACATTGCATGCATCAGTTGTGGTAGCATTGCATAGGAAAAGCACCAGCTGGACAGCGGCGGCAACCACTGCAGTGGTCTGTGATGCCCCTAGCAATAGCAGCAGCTTGGCAGCTGCATGAGTTGGGGCCCTGGCTGCACCTCTAGCCGCAGTACAGCTAGTCTCGGAAGCTGCACAGAATTTGCACAAGCCTCCCTGCAACTCCCTCCACCCTCGCCATCACGAGGGTGGAGGGACTGTGGTCCATCAACTTCGAGACCGGACAAAAGGGGAAGAGTGTATATTTCACAGAAATTCCCAAAGAGGGTACTCGCAAACACGCGACGCATTGAAAAAACTTTCACTTAATTACACACAAACTTTCATCTTTTCTCCTTGTGATTTGCACGTGCACTGTCACTGAATTATACCATGAAATACTTTCTATGATCCAGCATGTTTCACCTTTCATCGAGCATTGAAACAGTAGCAAACTCCATGGTGACGGCAACATGTGCTGCTCGCGGCCATGGCCAGACTAGGCACCACTGGCACAATGGAGACCACATTAGCTAGCATAACGCAAAGAAAACCACCACCTCACTCTGTTGCCGTCCTTCAATAACAATCGTGGCCAAAGCACAGTCTGCTTAGGCTGCCACTTTTGTGCATCCGCCTCTCCGGAGCCAACTTGGCTCCATGATCCCTGCAGCAGCCCAGACAGTAGCCTAGGAGCTACAGAAGTATTAGCAAGAGTATGTTTCTAGTGTCCAAGGATCTCTCATAAATGTGGCCGGAATCCAAAGTAGGCCAAAGGATTTTGAGACACCTGCATTACAACTTGAGGTGGGAGCTATTGTTTTGCCTGTGGGCACAGAGTAATGATGTTTGGCCCAAGACCTTGAAGTATGACTCGTCCGTGCTTAAGAAGATGTTTGATACAGGTTGCTCAGCTAGGGCCTTCGTCTTCACCGTACCAGAGGTTGATCGCACAGTCCTCGCACCATTCATCAGCGATACTAATGTTGCCACTAACCCTGACCCCTGTGAGGCTTGGAGCATCCTTTCCTACCCTTACCATGCCTCAATTCAATCCACCGTCAACCGCCTCCTACAAGAATTCAACACCCTCAGGGTGCGTGACTCCGAGTTTGTCATCACCTTTTTTTACCACGCCTAAGATGTCCTACATCGGCTGGACAAGGCTGGTGTACAACCACTTACTGCCCTTCTTTCCATCGAGAGTGGTGCTACCTCCTACTACTCGAAGATCCTCGTCAACTTTGACATTAAAACTCTTAAGATCATTTCATCCTAGGAGACACTCATGACTTGGTTCTACGCCCAGATATGGAAGTGAGAGGAGGCAATCCAAGACACTTGCCTGCAGCATTAAGATAGACCAGCATTGGCAACAGTAAGCTTTGCCTCTCGTACTGAAGATTTCTACGCCTTTGGTGTGTACGGCCTCTGGTATTGTCAAATCCAGACATAACTCTATGTCAGTCCAAGGAAGTAAGAGTTGTAATTCCGCAAGTTTGAAGGTCACAGAAAAAAAAGTCCGACTGAGACTGCCCTCCACGAAGTTTTTTTTTTTTGGTACCTGAAAAACTGGACATTTACGGGCCTATTCTTGACCACATCAATGTGGGTACACTGGGAGAGCTCAGTTGAGAGAGGTGGTAGAATGAGTTGGCTAAAATTTCTTAGGAAAGTTGAAGTTCTCCAGTTCACGAGCTCTTCAATAACACTTTCTAAATGCCTATCATGTACTTAAACTATCTCCAGGCACGTTTGAAGAATGTGGCACTAAGTTTTGAGTGCAAGTTTTTCCTTTCACGACTACACAGCCAATTCTGCTCAGGCCCTGGGCCTGGGCAGAACAGGCCACACATTTTCAGTCCTAATGCATGAGGCAACAGGCGATAATCCTGCGCAGACTAGTGGAACATTGTTTCTATCTTTCTACAAACCAGTGAATGTGTTGTGCAGATGTACGCATGCTTGCAAAGGTGAAGGGTAGTGAATATCTCGTGCTATTCCTCATTGCTTTTCCACCTCCTACAAGTATATGCATACATTTCCTGTCTCTTGAATGTTTCTATCGTGTTCTGCCACATTGTGTCTCTAACAATGTATCCCCTCATACAGAACACTCCTAAAATGATTTCCTTATTCCCTAGGAGTAGTTGAGAGACTACACCTCTTCATTCCACCACAAATCACGCGGTAGCAGCAACAGCAGCAGCATAGATGTATGGGTTTGATTGGGCTGATTTAGATGGGACAGACAATTCATTCCTTCGTAGAGGCCCTGAGGTGAGGGCTCATGCCACACAGTCTTCAACCAGGGGTGGAGGAGGAGTTCCACCGCATTCTGCCAGGAGCTCTTCTTATCCATTGTTTCCATTTTTGCAGTGCAGTCCAACCATGAACAATAGAACATACAAATCGGAAACCACGTCATGAGTGGCCACAGCAGCAGTAACTGTAGTAGCAACAGCGGCATTCTGAGCGATAGCAGAGCTCCATCCGTGGCTTTCTTTACTCGAGTTTTCTAAGCCGGAAAGACATAAATAGTGAGTACTACCATTGTGGCATTCTAACCCATAGCTACAGCAATTACGGGGGTAATGCCGCATCCTTTCTAGTCAGCAGTGTCACCATCATGCATTGCAGGTACCTTTTCTCGCAGCAATATTTGCAGGAGCACCCGTGTGTGCTTATGCCCATCAACTTCATAATCGCTCATTATTGTGCTCTTTGTCTCAAGTAGCAGCAGGATGCAGCATTTTCAACATCAGCAACAGCACGTAGCAGCAGCCACAGTAGCACATAGCGGCGTTGCATGGTGCAGTTGTTTTAGTAGCAGTAACACATAGCAGCAATAACTCCATCAACCACAACAGTAGCATCATTGGCAACATCGGCAACAACCGTATAGCATTGCACAGTAGCAGCAGCAGCAGCGTGCATGCAATAGCATGCTGCACTCGTGAAAAGAGTAGTGGTCGTAGTAGCATATGTCAGCAACACTCAACATTTCTTGCATCAGGTGCAGTAGTACCACCAGCAGTAGGTACTGCTCCTCTCTGATTTGCAGGCCAAGGGAAGCTACATTGTAGCTTCTCCCTTTCTTCCCCCCGCCTGTCCCTGACATGCTTTGTAGACCATAGGATCTGTTCATTGATCATGAGCTCCCTGATTGAGCGGCCTCACTGTTCAGCGAGTTTTCTGATTGGCAATCTCACTAATCCCTGAAAGTGATCCCTAACCCAAGGATCATGTGAACAAGAAAGTGAGAAAGAAACAGGTATGCAACCCAGTCCAGCTAGTTGTTGGCCCTCGTCTCTTTCTAGTATTGTACCCTTCATATCTGTTCAGTGGTCTTTATTGGTTTATTCCCTTTACGGTTTTTTTCTCTTGTGATCATTTCTCTTCTTGTGGTTGAGATGCAGGGATTTGGGGCTCCATCCCATTGCCAAAGGATATCTTGGTTCATCAAAGTTAAGAAGTCGGAGAGTTGGTTTTCTTTTTTTCATGTTCCTCTCATTTCCCCCCTAACTTTTTTATCCTGTCTACATCTACCATTTTAGATCAAGACCCAGTAGAACTTCCCTTTGTCTAGGTTGAGATCCAGAGAAAAGATTGTCCCTTGGGTGATCATTCACCTCTCATTCTTTTCATTTCTTCCTTTCCCATCCACCCTCTCTCATTCCAGAACTGGAGACTGAAAAGCTCTTCCCCTGTGCCTCAGAGACCCTAGCTAATGAGGGTTGAGGTCTTGGTATGTGGAAGTCTCTACCGTGCCTTTGTGTACATATCTTGGTACATCAAGGCACAATTCTGGGTTTTCTTAAGCTTCTCCTCCTCCTCTTCTTTTCCTCCTCTCCTCCTCAGTTTCATTTTACGATCTGCAAGACTCGGGTCAAGACTATGGTACTTCGATTTTTGTTCAGACACCTTTGGTGATCCCATTTTCAAGACCCAAGCACGGAGCAAACCTTGTCATGCCTTGTGATACCAATCTCTAGTCCTCTCATTCATCTCCATTTCACTCTCACAACTGTCATTTCTTTGGTAACAGGTCATCTCTTGTGATTTCACCACCCCGATCGGCATGGGCACAACCTTACTGTTCCCCATCGTTCTATGGACTACCTCCATCATTCTAAGAACTTATGTTGTGGTTGTATGCATCAGCTCAATCAGAATTCATGCATCGTCTTCTAGTAGCGGCCTCAAATTCATGCTAGCTGGACACAAAGTCTTCTTGGACATCCAAGGGCGATCTCACTCTTGATTTTAGATTACCGCACCTCCCAAGTCATGGCCTCAAGCATCTCCACCACTGGATCCGTGTACTGTTTTTCTCTCAATAGTGTGTCCTTGTTAACATCGACCCCTCGCTTTCTTCCATAGTGTGACGTTGGCTATTGTGTACGACTCACTAGTGTGGGTTGGATGGATCCCTGAGGGGAACAACATTGGAAAGTCCAATTGAAAACTTGGATGAAGGACTGGTAGAGAGTTATATTTGTCCATCATTTGGTATGTTTATTGAATTATGCACTGTGTTTTGCTACCTTGTCAGTTAGCTTCGCCAGATGTCTTGATCTGCTTTTCGTGTGTCATGTGGTTTCTGAGAAGATTCCAGGAAGCTTCCTAGCCTTTCTACTTGCTAGCCTGACAGCACGGGTCTGGCTGGTTGACACATAGGTCATGCAAGGGACAGCAAGGGTAGGGAGAGACACGTGCACTTGTATCTCAAGCTTCAACTGAATTTAATGCAGAGAGAGGTAACAAATGACAGGTCCACAACATAAATAGCCGCCGTGGCTCACGGCGGGTGGCGCACACGGCGGTGCCTGTCAAACCTGAACCGGTCCAAAACCACTGTTTTGGCCATAATTCTGCGCACAAGCGTCCAAACGGAGCGCCGTCTGATCCTACGGATGCACGANGAAAAGACAGACACAACGACTGGTCACACGCCTACGTCCGGGAACAGCCGGAGAGTGTAAGAAAACAAACATGTAAATCAGCCTGGCAGGGCTGTCCACCGAGAAAATCCTGAAGACCTCCAAACGTAGTCCGTGGGCTGTGGGAGCCCTCTGGTACACTGGGTAGGCTGCCAGGCTGCCTCCAGCGGATGGAGCATCACCTCAAGGAACTCTGTCTCCAGCTGGGTCCGCCTCAAGGATCTGCACGAGCATGGACACGGCCGAGTGGTCACAACCAACTGTACAACTGTGTATGACTGACAACATCACAACACTCCCCCATGACCCGATGGTACGCATGTCCATACACGTGCAGAACGCGTGCCGGTGCAACACAGAGTGCTCAACAGGGACCCGGAAAATCACCCACTCTCGGACAGGGGTCGCAATCCGACGGAACGAACAGCCCCGAGGAACTTCCCACGTGCCAGTGCCTTAGTCAGGAAGTCAGCGCGCTGCAAGTCTGTGCCCACCCAGACGATGGAGATCAACTGCCGCTCCACCAGATCGCGCACGAAATGATACTCGACAGCGATGTGCTTCGTGTGTGCGTGGAACACACCAGAGTTCTCAGCGATCGCGAGAGCACTATGGTTGTCGCATCGGAGGATGATGGTAGGCACGGACTGACCCAAGCACTGGAACAACCGCTGCAGTCACACCGCCTCAGCGGCGCCAGCGCCCAGAGCAACATACTCAGCCTCTGAGGAGCTGCGAGCAATGCACCCCTGCATGCCGCTACGCCAAGACACAGCGGTGCCACCAAGCAGGAACACGTAACCCGTGCGGCTGCGTCCATCAGGACTCCATGCCCAGTCGCTGTCGGTGTAGCCATCTACCACAACCGAGCACTGTCTCCGAAAGCAGAGACCGTGATACGGTGTGGAGACCACGTACCGGACGACTCGCAAAGCTGCGTGCAGAGCGCGAGCCCGAGGGGACTGACTGAACTGTGCGAGTAGGTTGACAGCGAACGCAATGTCGGGACGCGTGGTCGTGGCCAAGTACATCAGTGAGCCAATGATGCGCAAGTACAGGGTCACGTCCACAGTCTCACCCAGATCGGCTGGGTCTGTCACCTTCAGGGCATCCTGCCCGTCGGGAGTGATGGGTGACGAGGCGGTGGGAACAGCGCCAAGGAGGTCAGCAAACTGCTCCCCCACAACCTGTGCATATCGTGCCTGATGGATGAGGAGTGTCCGTCGACGACGATCGCGCACAATCTCCATCCCGAGGAAAACAGCCGCTGGACCAAGGTCCTTCATCCTGTAGGCGGCCTGCAGGACCGCCTTGGCCTCCTTCACGGCCTCCAGTGAAGGAGACACAACCAGGAGATCGTCCACATACACCAGAATGGCAGTGAGGTGCTCGGCTGTCCGTCGGATGAAAAGTGACGGGTCGGCATCACTCTGGACGTACTCGGCCTGAGTGAGGGTGCGAGTGATCTCTCGGTTCCAGCACCGGGGCGACTGCTTTAGGCCATACAAGGCCTTGCGCAAGCGCCAGACCTTGTTGCCCTCGACCTCAAACCCAGGTGGCTGGACCATGTAGATCTCCTCCTCCAAGGTGCCGTGGAGGAACGCATTGTTCACATCCATCTTGTGCAGCTCCCAATCATGGTGAGCGACCACACCAAGCAGCGCGCGAGCTGTGGTCATGCGGCCAACAGGGGCAAAGGTGTCAGTGAAGTCGATTCCCTCAATCTGAGAGAATCCCTTGGCAGTCAAGCGGGCCTTATAGCGGTCCAGTGAGCCATCAGGCTTCACCTTCTTGCGGAAGACCCACTTGGCCTGCACGACCTTCCGTCCCTCAGGACGGTCGACCAGCTCAAAGACTCCGTGCTCCTGGATGGCCCTGAGCTCGTCCTCACAGGCGGCCCGCCGCTGCTCAGCATCATCTCCTGAGAGAGCCTCCTTTAACGTGTCTGGATCAGGGACCATCAAAGGGGAGCTCCGGGTGGCCAGGACACATGCCTCATGGGTCGGACGGACCGCAACTAGGTCAGCGGCAGCTGCCTGTGCAGCCTCGTGCTCGTCAGCGATCAGCTGGTGCCCAATGGGACAAGCTGGGTGCACCTCCGTGTAGGTGCCTTGGACACTTAGGCCGAGAGCCTTTGTGCCAGGGTCACCACTGTGCACGCTGCGCGTGCGTCGTCTGGGTGGCGCAACCGCAGTCGAAGGTGCTCATGAGGCCAGTGGGCGGAGACGCCCACCTGGTCCACGGGAGTAGCCCGAGTCTGAGCTGACCAACGGTTCTGGCACAGGGAGGGCAGGTGTTGTCTCTGGAGACGCTACAGGCGTGGGCGAGACAGGCGCGGCAGGCGCGGGCGAAACAGGCGCTGCAGGCACGGACGAGACGGTCGCGGCAGGCGCGGGCGAGACAGTCGCAGCGGGCGCGGGTGAGGCAGGCGCCGCAGGCGAAGAGGCGGCAGGTGCAGCTCCGGCAGGCAAAGCAGGCACTGCAGGTGCGGGCGAAGCAGGCGCTGCAGGTGCGGGCGAAGCAAGCGCTGCAGGTGCGGACGAAGCAGGCGCTGCAGGTGCGGGCGAGGCAGTCGCGGCAGGCGCGGGCGAGGCAGTCGCGGTGGGCGCGGG
>SZWC01006131.1:106386-120762 GCA_023375785.1 Penium margaritaceum
GCCTCCTCGGTGGTCGGGCCGCCGGCGGTCACTGCCACTGCAGATGCTGTCTGCATGCACCTAGCGCTTTGTCTGGCTGTGCCATTGCATCTCCAGCATCTTGTGGTGCCTAGGGTCCATGTTTCCTGCTGTATGTCCCTGTTTGGCATCGTAGACTATCGTAGGGACTGTCTGGGTTTGGGCAGCCATAACTCTTTACTGCTATTTTTTCTAGCTGATTGTGACTGCACGACTGCGTTCGCAGCGACGGTATTATGGTATGGTCCAGTTTTCAGGCAAAACGGACGACGCCCGGGTTTTGGGCTGTCGGGCGTCTGGCAGGGCTCAGCGAGAAAACCCTGCCTGCCAAAAAATAGGTCCTAGACTATTTTCTGATTGGCTGGTTAGCTGAGTAGCAAGTTCTACACTAGTGGGGGGGAGCTAGAACTTGGAGGGGTCTCCCATTGTTGCTCATTCTTCATTCATAATCAGTCACTTTAAGTTTCCAGCTGCTTTCTGGCGCTAACACTGGCGCACACGTTTTTGAGTAACAAACCTAGAGCTTCCAGACTTAGACTCTAGAGCAGCAGACTGAGGGGGCAGCAGACTTAAGCAACGGGCGTGGAAGCCCGCACGCTGCATCAACAACGCATGATGCCCCAACCTGCTGCCTAGGTTTTCTAGCTTGGTATCAGAGCCAGAGCGTAGCAGCAGCAGCAGAAGACTGGCGTACAGGTGCCAGATAACGCCGGCGGACCCCCATATGCGCCAGTGCAGGGGAAATGGTGCCGGATTTTTTCCGGTAGCATTGACCCGCCTGGTGGCGGCGTCAGATTTTTTCCCACGGCCACTGGGCCAGGGGAAATGCTGCCAAAAATTTTCAGCAGCACTGACCCCCATGCGTGACGTGAGGAGGTGAGCGGCAGGCCATGTCCAACACCTAAGGGCGACGACGCACGTTGCAACATCACCCAGGTGTAGTGATTGGCACCAGCACGCAGCAGTAGCAGTCCGCAACAGTGGCAGCCGTAGGCAACGACAGCAAGTAGTGGCAGCAGCAGCCAGCAGCAACTGCGTGCAGCAGCAGCAGCAGTAGGCAGAAGTAGCAGCCTGCAATAGCAGCAGCTCGCTGGAAAAGCAGCGTGCAAGAGCAGCTCGCAGCAAAAGCAGCCCGTAGTAGCAGAGAGCAGCAGTGCCAGCAAGCAACAGCTGTAGTAGCAGCAGCAGGCTGTAGCAGCCGCAGCAGCGAGCCAAAGCAGTAGCCAGCTATAGCAGCGGCTGCAGCGAGCAGTTGCCAGCAGCGGCTGCTGCTGCTCACTACCCGCAGCAAGCGAGCAGCAGCCCGCTGTTACCAGCGAGCAGTAGCTCGCTGCCAGCGAGCAGCAGCCCGCTGCTCGCAGCTAGCAATAGACAGCTGCCCGCTGTGACAGATGAGAAAAGGAAAAAAATGCAAGAAGAAAAACATCCCCCACCCCACACGCTTTGCTGCCGTGGCTGCAGTAGCTGCCTTTGCTGCTACAGCCGCCACAGCAGCCACAACAGCCGCAGCAGCCTACAGCAGCAGCAGTTGCTGCTGTAACTGTAGCCGCAGTAACAGCAGCAGCAGCAGCAGCCGCAGCAGCAGCAGCAGCAGCACCTGTAACAGCAATAGTAGCAGCAGCAGCAGCAGTCACAACAGCAATAGTAGCAGCAGCTGCAACAGCAGCAGCAGCAGTACCAACCGCACCAACCGCAGCAGCTGTAGCAACAGCACCAACAGCAGCAGCAACAGCAGCAGCGGCAGCCGCAGCAGCACCAATAGGAACAGCAGTTGTAGCAGAGGCCCCAACAACCTCCACTGCTGACATCAGCATCCCGCTGCTGATGTCACTACTGACGTCATCAACTCACAAAAAAAACAAAAGGGGGCGAGGGAAGGGGGAAGCAAACCTAAGGGTGGACAGAATGTCCACCGCCCTCAGCAGACGTCACTGCTGACGTCAGCACCACAAAAAAAACACAAAAGGGCATCACACCATGGCTGGTAACCCTACTGGCAAGGAATCCTCCTCTGTTGGGGGGACCGCCACCCCCCTTTCCTGTAGCGGCTACAGCAACAGCAGGAGCAGCAGCAGCAACAGCAGCAGAAACCACAGCAGCAACAGCAGCAGTAGTAGCATCAGGAGC
Organism: Penium margaritaceum; assembly: GCA_023375785.1. Classification (NCBI taxonomy): domain Eukaryota; kingdom Viridiplantae; phylum Streptophyta; class Zygnematophyceae; order Desmidiales; family Peniaceae; genus Penium; species Penium margaritaceum. The sequence goes on from SZWC01006131.1 coordinate 108,532, forward strand.
AGCAGCACCAGTAGTAGCAGAAGCAGCAGCAGGAACAGCAAGAGCAGCTAGAGCAGTAGGAGCAGCAGTAGCAACAGGAGCAGCAGCAGCAGCAGGAGCAGCAGTAGCAGCGGAAGCAGCAGCAACAACAGCGGCAGCAGCCCTCTGACGTCGTTGGCTACAACCCTGACCCCCTCGCAGCTCTTCAGCAACAGCTCACCGCCCTGACGCAGCAACTTGTGGCACTGAAGCCGTTGGTCTCTCAGACTGCCCCCATTGCGCCGCCATCCTTCACCCCTCCAGGGCACGCCAACCCACTTGTGTCTACTGCCACGCACTACCTGGCGCAGTAGTAGACTCAGCGCCAGCTGCAGACAGTGACCTCCGTCCTTGGCCCCACTATGGGTGCCGGCCACAGGCAAAAGGACTTTGAGACGGCGCTGTCGTTGCGTCAGGCCGGCGAGCAGTTCTGGAGCTGGGAGCTCAGCTTCCGGATCTAGGCGCAGGGTGAGGGCCTGTAGGTATACTACACCCTGTCATACGATGCCACCCTGGCCGACCAGTTACATGACGTTGGTCATGCCGTCCGTGCTTTAGTCCCTGTCGCCCCTCTGGCTTCTCGCCTCGCCCTCGAGCCCTTCTTAGGCGACTTCACCGCTGGCGCCACCCCAGACCATGCAGCCGCGTGGCACGTCCTCACTCATCCCCATCGCCTGTCCAGCGAGGCTAAGACCAGCCGCCTGCTGCAGGAGTTCAACTCCCTGCACATGGGGGAGACCGAGACGGTCACCTCCTATTGGCAGCGGGCGGAGGAAATCCTTTGTTGCCTCGGCAAGTCTGCCCCACCCCCTCTGGCCGCGCTCCTCACCATCAAGCGCGGTGCCACTGACGCGTACACAGACGTCTTCGTCCACTACCCTCACGACGTTCTCTCCACCATGGCGGCCTAGGGCTCCCTCATGCCCTGGGCATACGAGCTTTTCCTTCGGATTGAGGAAGCTCGTCCGAAGTCCCGACTCCAACGCACGGAGGCAGCCCCTGCCGTCGCTGCCCCTGCCGTCGCCGCCCCTGCCATTGCCTCCTTGGCCGTCGCCTCCCCCGCCGCATCTATCTCATCATCGCCAGGAAAGAAGAAGCGTGGGAACAAGGAAGGCAAGGGTCAACAGCAGCAGCAACCGTCGACCGGGTCCAGCGGTGGCGGCTCAGTCTGCGACAACTGTGGCCAGCCCGGGCACGGGTGGTACACGTGTCCTCTACCAACGGATGAGGTACACGTCATTGCCACCATGCGTCGCCAGTGTGAGCGTCGTCTCGCCTCTGTCGCCGTAACTGTCGCCAGCTCCGACAGCTCGGCCTCGTCCAGCGGCTCCACCACCCGGTTGCCTCGCCAGGCCCACCGCCACCAGCGCCGCAGCCATTGGCGCCGGCATAGTCATCCTTCTACCCGGGCTCCGGTGCTGTCACCCCGCACTCCGTCTACACTCCCAGGCCGTCCTCCCGTGAGCGCCAGGTGGAGCAGTTCATCGCGCTCCAGCTCGGCGTGCCTCGCCCTCCTCCCCAGGGAAGTGCGAGTCGCATCACTTCTTGTTCTCCTGTCCTGCCCTGCATGACTGAGACTGAGCTACGGTCGTGCCCAGTTTCCTTGTCTGTCTTGTCTCCTCTCATGGTCTCCGCTTCTCCTTTCCATTATGACGTAGCTTGGCTTGACGATTGGCAGTCTCGATTTGCGCCTCCTTCCACCGCGTCCGCATCCCTTGCTTGCTGCCATGTGACTGTGAGCGATCTAGCGACCCCGGTCCAGGACCCTACTGAGACCTGGATCATCGACTCCGGGGCCACGCATCACATGACCGCCTCTCGTGCGGCCTTTAGTATGCTCGGTCTTGTAGGCGATGTCTCCGATGGCCGGACATGCTCTGGCCAGGTGTTGCCTGTCCGTGGTGTTGGCGTCGTTCGTTTCCGTGGTCCCTCCGGTGACGTCTTTCTGACCGATGTCCTCTTCGTCCCTGGTCTTGAGCTCAGCCTACTATCCGTCACTGCTCTTGACCGCATGAGCATGGACGTTGTGCACTCGCGTGGTGTTGGCACGGTGTCGTTGCGTTCGTCTGGTCTTGTTGTGCTGCATGCCACCGCCCGTGGCAACCTGTGGCATGTACGTCGCAGCTCCTCCTCTCCTTTCGTCTCCTCCCTGTCAACCGCCACAAGCCATGTGTTTATCACCAGTATACTTTCTCCTCAGCACACTTGTCTCTTGCACCGCCACCTCTACTACATCCACTCTGCCACTGTAGACAGCATGCTCCGCACCCAGCCGGCCAAGGGCCTTGATTTGGAGACTTTCCCCCTCCTGTGCCCCACTGAGTGTATTGACTACGCTCAGGGGAAGATGCACCAGTCCACACACTCCTTGTCTTCCTTTTGCGTGTCTGCCCCTTTTGTCATTGTCCACTCGGACGTCATGGGTCCTCTCTCCATGGAGTCCATCGGCGAACATGGTCGCTATGACCTCACCTTCACTGACGACTATTCTTGCTAGCGCTCGGTCTTCTGTCTTCGGCAGAAGAGCGATGTCACCCACGCCATCCAAGACTGGCTTGTCCTTGAGGAGCGTGAGTGTGGCCGCTCTCTCCGCCATTTTCACTACGATCGCAATGGTGAGTACATGGATGAGGCCACAACCTTTCTCGCCTCNCCACACACTCCTTGTCTTCCTTTTGCGTGTCTGCCCCTTTTGTCATTGTCCACTCGGACGTCATGGGTCCTCTCTCCATGGAGTCCATCGGCGAACATGGTCGCTATGACCTCACCTTCACTGACGACTATTCTTGCTAGCGCTCGGTCTTCTGTCTTCGGCAGAAGAGCGATGTCACCCACGCCATCCAAGACTGGCTTGTCCTTGAGGAGCGTGAGTGTGGCCGCTCTCTCCGCCATTTTCACTACGATCGCAATGGTGAGTACATGGATGAGGCCACAACCTTTCTCGCCTCCCGCGGCATCCGCCATGAGACGTCCGCGCCTTACACGCCCGTCCATAACGGTGTCTCCGAACGGNTCCTTTTGCGTGTCTGCCCCTTTTGTCATTGTCCACTCGGACGTCATGGGTCCTCTCTCCATGGAGTCCATCGGCGAACATGGTCGCTATGACCTCACCTTCACTGACGACTATTCTTGCTAGCGCTCGGTCTTCTGTCTTCGGCAGAAGAGCGATGTCACCCACGCCATCCAAGACTGGCTTGTCCTTGAGGAGCGTGAGTGTGGCCGCTCTCTCCGCCATTTTCACTACGATCGCAATGGTGAGTACATGGATGAGGCCACAACCTTTCTCGCCTCCCGCGGCATCCGCCATGAGACGTCCGCGCCTTACACGCCCGTCCATAACGGTGTCTCCGAACGGTGGAACCGTACCATGGCTGACGTCTTCTGCACCATGCGCGTCGAGTCTGGTCTCTCCGATGGCTTCTATTTTGAAGCCATGGCCTACATGACCTGGGTCTGGAACCGGATTCCCCACGATCCCCTTCCTCGCCAGTCCATGCCATACCAACATTGGTGCGGTCAGCGCGCTGACCTCCGCCCGGCTCGCGTCTGGGGCTGCGTGGCCATTGTGTGGCTGCCCGCCCCGCAACAGGGCGGTAAGCTCGTCCCCCGCGGACGTTCCTGCACCTTCTTTGGTGTCTCTCATCAGTCCAAGGCCTGACGCTTCTGGGATCCCTCCTGGCACTGCATCGTTGAGTCCCGGGATGCCCTCTTCTTCGAGAACATGTTTCCTCGCGACCTCATTCGCTCCGGCTCGTCCGTGTCCATCCCGTCGCGTGGGGGAGTGGTGAGTCCGTCCTTCGTCCTACCGCTTCCGAGTGACACATCTCTCAGTCCCTCTGAGCCGGCAGTCCAGTCGCGGCCGCAGGTCCCTCTGAGCAGCCCTAGTTGTGTCCACTGGTCCCTCCGGGCCAGCAGCCCGAGTCGTGTCCGCTGATCCCTCCGGGCCGGCAGCCCCAGTCACGTCCGCTGGTTCCACTGGGCCGGCAATCCCAGCCGTGTCTGCTGGTCCCTGCGGGCGAGCAGCCCTAGTCGCGTCCGCTGGTCCCTCCGGGCCAGCAGCCCCAGTTGCGTCCGCTGGTCCCTCCGGGCCGATTGCCCCAATCGTGCCCGCTGGTCCCTCCGGGCCGGCAGCCCCAGTTGCGTCTGCTGGTTCTTCTGGACCAACAGCCATAGCTGCGTCCACTTGCCCCTCCGTTCCAGCAGCTCCAGTCGCTCCAGTCGGGCCAGCAGCCCCGGTTACATCCGCGGGCCCCTTCGGGCCAGCAACCCCATCCGCCTCCATTGTCCCAACGGACTGAGTGCAATCGCCTGTCCTGCCACGCTACACACGTGGCCCAGGCGGCAGCCTCCGACCCAGACCGTCGGTGAGCACGCAGATCATCACACCGCGCTCCGTGGCGCCTCGACCCCATGTGACTCCACGTGTCTCCTCCACTCCCACGGTCGTGAGTGGGGATCCTGGCACCAAGGCCCTCGGCTTGACTGCCTCGGCCATCATTTCAGACCTTCACCCGGGCTCCGCACTGGGCTACGCCATGCTTCATCACGAGCATCGGCACGTTGTTGTGGCTGCACTCGCGCGCATCCCACCTGGGGCTCGAGATGCACACGCTCTCTCAATCCACTCCATAGCACGCCCAGAGGACCCAGACACCCTACGCGAGGCACAAGCCTCTCTTGAGGCCCCACACTGGTATGCTGCATGCGCCGATGAGCTTGCCGCTATCCAACAGCACCACGTGTACGACCTCATCGACCTTCCTCCAGGACGGAAGGCCATCGACGCCCAGTGGGTCTTTCGGCGCAAGTGGAAGCCCAACGGGTCCTTGGACAAGTACAAGGCCCGCCTTACAGCCAAGGGGTTTGCTCAGATTCTTGGGGTCGATTACGACCAGATCTTTGCCCGAGTTGGTCGGTTCTCCACTAGCCGGGACCTCTTTAGCCTGGTCGTCGAGCATGGGTGGGAGCTGCATCAGATGGATGTGAGCAACGCTTTTCTCCATGGTTCATTGGAGGGTGAGGAGCTCTACATGGTGCAGCCCCCAGGCTTCCACGATGGCACTGGGAGAGTTTGGTGACTGCGCAAGGCCCTCTATGGCCTGAAGCAGTCGCCTCGGTGCTGGAACCAAGAAATCAACGGCACGCTCCTTCGTGGCGGGCTCCAACGTAGCACCGCTGACCCCGCACTCTTTGACAGTCCGCGAGGCCAGACTTTTGCCGCTGTTCTGGTTTACGTCGACGATCTGCTCATTGCATCGCCAGACATGGCTGCCATCCCGCGTGTCAAGGACCTGCTGCACGTCGCCTACCAGATGAAGGACCTCGGATCTGCGAGAGTCTTTTCCTGGGCATGGAGCTCGAGCATGATCGCTCCGAGGGCGTCCTGCACATCCACCAGGCCGCCTATGTGCAGACACTATCCACCCGCTTTGCGGAGGACCTGCCACTCGTGCCGAGCGCATCCTCACCCATGTCACCCGATGGCCAGGTGAAGCTGAAGAGTCGTGACCCAGCCGTTGTGGGGGAGCCGGTTGACGTGACCATGTACCTACGAGTCATCGGGTCACTGATGTTCCTGGCGACGACGACGCGCCCAGACATCGCGTTTGCCGTCAACCTCCTAGCCCAGTTCTCTCAGGAGCCGTGTCACCTCGACTACGAGGTCGCGATCCGAGTACTGCGCTATGTCATCTCAACTCCTCGACGAGGTCTCATGTTCTGTCGTCAGCCGTCTGTTGTCACGGTGGGCTACACCGATAGTGTCTGGGCCGGCAGTCCAGACAAAAAGAGCCGCACAGGCTGGATCTTTCTGATTGGCGGCACAACAGTGTCCTAGTGCAGTGGCAAGCAGGGGTGCGTTGCACGCAGCACTGCTCAGGCTGAGTACGTTGCTCTTGGGTCAGGCGTGTGTGAGAGTGTGTGGTTGCGTCGTCTGTTGTCCGAGTTGCGTCAGTCCGTCGTATCCATCACGTTGCACTGTGACAATGAGAGTGCCATGGCCATCGCCGACAATGACGGCGTGCATCACACACACACAAAGCACATCAACATTGAGTATGACTATGTGTGTTTGTTGTTGCATGACGACACCATCAACATCGTGTGGGTTGAGACAGCACGACAGTTGGCTGACTTCTTGACCAAGGCACTGAAGCGCGAATTGTTCAAGAAGGCTGTGAGTTCAGTCGGCATGCGTCCGTGAGTGACTCTCTCTATTCCTGCTTGCGTTTCTGCTTGACCTGGGGGATTTTGGTCGTTGACTGTGTCTCTGTCCGCACATGTGTACTACGCCTGTGAGACATGGGGAGTGTTGGTTTTCGTGCATCTCTCATTGTACTCTGTTGTGTCCTCCCGGCTTGTGTACGTGCAGATGACTGACGGTGAGACTTGACGCCGCTGGAGTGTCGCCGGTGGAGCGGACGCACGCTGAGGCCCACTCACCCGTCGCTGGAGCCTCCTCCCTCTGACGATGCGCTCAGCTCCATCGGCAGGCCTCCTCGGTGGCCGGGCCGCCGGCGGTCACTGCCACTGCAGATGACGTCTGCATGCACCAAGCACTTTGTCTGGCTGTGACATTGCATCTGTAGCATCTTGCGGTGCCTAGGGTCCATGTCTCCTCGAGTATGGCCCTGTTTGGCATCGTTGACTGTCTTAGGCACTGCCTGAGTTCGGGCAGCCATAACTCTTTACTGATATTTTTCTAGCTGATTCTGACCACACGACTGTGTTTGTAGCGGCGGTATTATGGAATGATCCAGTTTTCAGGCAAAAAGGACGACGTCCGGGTTTTTGGCTGTCGGGCGTCTTGCAGGGCTCACCGAGAAAACCCTGCCTGCCAGAAAATAGATCCTAGACTATTTTCTGATTGGCTGGTTAGCTGAGTAACAAGTTCTACACTAGTGGGGGGGAGCTAGAACTTGGAGGAGTCTCCCATTGTTGCTCATTCTGCATTCATAATCAGTCACTTTCAGTTTTCAGCTGCTTTCTGGCGCTAACACTGGCGCGCACGTTTCTGAGTAACAAACCCAGAGCTTCCAGACTTAGACTGAGGGGGCAGCAGACTTAAGCAACGAGCGTGGAAGCCCGCATGCTGCATCAACAACGCATGCTGCCCCAACCTGCTGCCTAGGTTTTCTAGCTGTCTGACCTCTTTCCGCTTGCGCGGCATCACTGGTCTGACTGGACCACTGATGCCGTCAAGGAAATCCCTATCTTTGACACACACACCACCCATCCCGCCGTCGGTAAGGATTCCTGCGCACTCTCTGGCTACAAGGTTGTGGACCCGGATGCGTCGAGAGTCTTGGCATTACCAATAGTATCAGCTGCTGCATCACCCTCTCCAGTGCCGGCTGCACTGGACGTTTTGTCTCCTGCTGCTGTGTCTTGCCATCTCTCTCCATTTCCCGCCACTCATATTGATGATCCGGCGGTCAGTGCCACTGGTCCTAGCCCTCCTCCTCCTCCTGCGTCTCCAGCCCCACAACCTCGTACGTTTCCCTGCTTTTTCCGCGGGCTCACAATTGACATTACATTTACTGTGCATGTATGATGCCTCACCCGTTGCATCCTCCTCTGGAGTGTTAGCACCCATTTTGTTGCACTCACAGGATACTCACACTCTTCTAAGTCCGTACCCACCTGGTTGGTGATGGCCATACCGCTCTATGTCGGCTAGTCTAGTGGTCAGTGGTGATCCAGGAAGCATGGATTTCGGTTTGTCAGTCTGTCAGGAGGTCAGCGTCTCTCTACAATTAATTGTGGGTTCTATCCTCCTCCATCGCGAGCATCTCTGTGTCCAAAATGCCTTTAACAATATGGAGTCCATCAGCCTACTCCTTTGGCAGTGGCGTGCACATAGTGGATCTCCCCTACACAATAATCACAGCCCAGCACTCTTCTTCAAGCGTTCTCTGGAATTGACTCTATGCAAAGGGGTGCTTTGACGTAGTAGAGCAGCAATGCAAAGGGGTGACTTGACATTGTAGACCCAGCCAAAGGAATACAGCACAACAGAGGTGGAGTATGATGCTCTTGGGCCTGGTGCTTACCATAGCGTCTCGTTGCATCATTTGAAGCGCAAGTTTCCCTTCGACCCTGCCACGCTGCATTGCAACAACTGTGTTGGCGCGTGATTTGACGGCAGATGATGGTGTGTCCCACACCCATACGAAGCACATTGCTGCTAGTCATGATTCTTTGCGTGGTTATGGGAGAAACGGCAAGTGAACGTAGTCAGGATTGAAACGAAGCACCAGCCAGAAGACTATTTGACCAAGACTCTGGGTCATGAAACATTGAAAAAAGCAGCGTCTACTCTGGATTTTTCTACTCTGGATTCGTCCACTCTGGATTTTCATTGACCAGTGAAATGAGCTTAATGTGAATCTTGCACCTGTCACGTCTTCTGGCTGCACATGTTCTGGCATGCTCGCCACGAGGCCATGGGGATTAATTGTCTGGCAGTCGCCCGTTGCCCACAAACGGTGGTTTTCCCGCCTCCTTCCCGGCCGGCAGCTGCCTACGACCGTGCAGGAGACGGATCTGTTTGAGAGAGTACACGCTGGGAGAGAGCAGAGCGGCTGACGAACGGCAGACCACGTCGCATGGGATGACCAACAGTGGAATGTCCCCACAGCTCCATGGTGTCTACTGCAACGTGACTTCCGAAAGCCCCAATGTTGCTTTATGCATCGCCTGGAATTTTCTCAGTGACTTGACAGGTTGTGGATGAGTCGAGCGTACGATGTCCACTACATGCTTTGTCCCAACCCCTGACCTCCTGTACTGTGTTTATGCTTCCCTTGCTAGTCTCCGGTGCATGACTGGCCAGGCAGCCAACGCCCAGAAACGTTGAATTCCATGTCCTGGCCAAGTGCTGCCCAGAGCCAATCGGGGTGAGCAATGCTCCACATGCTCAAACCACGCTGCACTGCCTCCCTTTATGGCTGGGCCTTTCTCGCAATCTGCTGTAAGTGCACCAACCTTTTCACTGCAAAGTGGTTTGCTCTGTCCGCTGCTACACTTGGATTGTTACCCAAGCGCAATTCACCAATGGGAGAAGCAATAACTCAGCCAACAGTTCTCTTCAGTCGTTACCCTTGCCTCGCTAACTGGAGTGCGATCTAGGCTTGTAATGTCATGGCCAGCCCCACCTGGTTAAGGCGGAGCGCGATGAGAGGCACAAAAGTGAGAGATTGGCATAAGAACGGATGAGCCAGAACAAAACAACTGGTTGCGCCTCTCCTGCATGACTTGAAGGAGAGCGCCAACATTCGATTGTGCATACATGATTCGTCGTAAGGGAGGGAACATAGAGACAGCAGCAGTTTGCCACGCACGGAACTGTTCAGCCATGCGCAGCATCTGACATCAATGGACACCAAGGCGATGAGGTTGTTGACGGGAATGAACCATTTGAGGCCATGACACCTTCGTGCCAGCACGAACGTGTTACGAGAGGAAGAAGTTGCTGAAAGGGAGATTCGAGAGCGCCGCCTTGGCTGCGGCGTTGACGCTGCGCAGCTGAGTGATGTGCTCCTCGTCCTCTTCAATGGGCACGATGTCGGCGGGCTTGCCCACGCCCAACCGCCGGATGACGTGATTGGCCGCCTCCAAACCAGTCACAAAAGCCTTCTCCTGTGGAGTCCAAGGCACAGACAGAGAGACACAGAGAACAAAGATGAGCTGTGCCACTGTGCGCCTCAAAAGGTTTTGCGCAACAAAAACGACACTTTCTCTTTGTAGACGTTCTGCTTATTGTCTCAGAGAAGTGTATCCCATAGACAACGAACACAACGGGTGCAGCGAGGTTTGGCGTCGCAAAGTCAAACCCGGGGTGCGTCCTATCACAGTTTGCATCTATTGTCCCAAGCCTCAAGTTTCGACTCCTAGGTCGGTCGAATTTGGCAGCCAGGAGCTCGGAACTGTTCATCCACCACAATGAAGAGGAAAAAAGGGTCAGTTCAAGAAGTGGTCTAAAGCCAGAGGAGGGGGAACAGTAAGCCAGTAAGCCAAGGGAACAAAAGCATTCACAGACAGACTGGAGGGTGGAGGGGGAATGAGTGAAACGAGGGGTGGAATGGGAGGGGGCCGGGAGGGGGAGGGATGGGGGTGGGGGTGGGGAGGTGGAGTTAGAAAAAGGGCAACACATCAAGGGATGGGTGCAAGTTGCAGTTCTTGACTTCACTTCCAGATATTGCTTTCAATCTCAGTTTTTTACTTTGGTTTCAGATATTGCACAAAATCTCAGTCTTCTACTTCAGTTTCAGCTTTTCCTTTCAGTTTTAGTTTTTTCTTTCGGTTCTAGTTTTTCCTTTCAGTTTTGGTTATTACTGTCGCTTCCAGTTTCGCTTCCAGATTTTCTTTGAATTCCCCTCTCGCTTCGAATTTCAGCTTTCCTTTCAGCTCCAGGTGGCAAAGGCCAGTTGATGTGAGGTGAATCAAGAAAAGACACGCCACTGAGAGCAAGTTCCGCGGAACACCGAGGGTGCCAGGGGGGGGGAGGGGNGTTGCGAGAACTTTAGCGTTCTTAGAGTTGCAAGGTTTTTTTCTTCTTTTTTTTCTTAGAGTTGCAAGGTTTTCCTACATTGCTTCTCATCACGCCCCCGGCATGATAAGAGATAGGGTTAGGCAATGCTGGGTCGCAGCAGTGGCCGGCAGCAGACTCTGGTACCACCCTGCGGGCGCAGAGGACAGAGGCGCGCAAGTTGCGGCAGTTCCCAACGCACAAGATTTCGTCACAGAGACACCACCGGCATGAGAGCGAAGAACAGAATGGCTTCATGGGCCATGCGGGCGGACGTTGGGTAACTCTAGTTGGCGCTAGCAGCAGCAGCAGCAGAAGACTCTGGTGCGACGCAACCCTCTGACATGCCTGTGCTAGTGGCCGGCATGAAAACAAGACTCTGGTGCGACGCTGTGAGAGGAGCGGACGAAGGAGGGAGGAAGCGCAACTTGCGCTCCCTCCCTCTCAACGTGAACACGATTCGTGAGAGCGTGTTCAGACGTTCTGTCAGAGAGCAACACGACGCGCCCTCCAATGAGAAAACGCCGTGTTGCCATGGGACGCATCAGACTGTGGTCGGCAACGCAGCGTTCAATTTTTAAAGGCGATTCGCAAACCGACTTAGAAAATCAAACGCTGCATTGCCAACGCTCGTCGTTGCGGGCGGCAGCAAACCCTGACACGGCACGACTTGCTAGCTTGGTACAACCCTGCCAGGGAATGCCGCGAGTAGAGCCTGGTGGTCTGCTGGATCAGTCAGAAGAGATCATCAAAATCAGGGGGGGGGGGGGGGGGCGCTGGTTCAAAAGTTGTAGACGTTTCGCAAAGCATCTAAGACATTTTGGTCGAGAGGTCGGCAGTGCAGAGCAGTGACATCTTCTACATTTCACAAAAGCGCTAAAGAAAACATCCGATCCTGCAGTCGATCAAGATTTGGCGCTTGGTCAAGCAGAGCAGCACGTCCTACAAGAAGACGGGCTGTCCTTCAAGCAGAAGGGCTGTCCTACAAGCAGACGGGCTGTCCTACAAGCAGACGGGCTGTACTACAAGCAGACGGGCTGTACTACAAGCAGACGGGCTGTACTACAAGCAGACGGGCTGTACTACAAGCAGAATGGCATGTCCTACAAGCTTCCGATTGCCACAGATCGCCACCAAGGTATCTGCAGAAATCTTTGTCAGTGGTTTTCTGGAGAAGAAATCGGCGAGGGTTTTGCGGGACAACTTGAACGCTTCGGACCCCTTCCGTAACAGTTCACGACGGCCAAAAAAAAGAAAAAAGTAAATCCACTGCCTTGGCCATTTGCAGCGGAGCAGTAGCCCCACTGAAGTATGCAGCCCAATTGAAGCAGCAGCCCCACTAAAACAGACAACCCATTGCCACTGATACAGACAACCCATTGCCACTGATACAGACAACCCATTGCCACTGAGACAGACAACCCATTGCCACTGACACAGACAACCCATTGCCACTGATACAGACAACACATTGCCACTGATACAGACAACCCATTGCCACTGATACAGACAACCCATTGCCACTGATACAGACAACCCATTGCCACTCATAGACACAACCCATTGCGACTGATACAGACAACCCATTGCCACTGATACAGACAACCCATTGCCACTGATATAGACAACCCATTGCCACTGATACAGACAACCCTTTGCCACTGATACAGACAACCCATTGCCAC
>SZWC01006132.1:0-11574 GCA_023375785.1 Penium margaritaceum
CTCTCTCTCGCTCTCTCTCTCTCACCCCCCCCCCCAAATCTCGCTAACATGTACGATCTCCAAGTCTGTCTTGCACGTTCTTGCTTTGCCTTGTTTAAGACAACACACGGTAGGTGCAACAGGTTCGCAACGAAATCATGGAACACCACGATCTAGACCAAAAAACAAGCTCAAAACATGGGACATAGGATGTAGACCACCTAATCTCAAAACATGCCAACTGAACCGAAAATTGAATGATTAAATGGAGTACGAGAAACCACGAAAATATTGCATGCGCACACGAATACTTAAAATCATTTTAAAATTGAAATATTTTTCCTCGAATTCATGTGGCACTAGGGTATTAAAACCGGCCTGTATTACACATCATCATGGAGGGAGTAGGTTAAGAGACTACTTGGAGGCTTCCTTGGCTTGCTCTTGTTGGCATGGTGACACTCTCCGGTAAGCTGACGCACAAGCAAGCAATGAGGTTCAAGAAATAGTAAGGGTCAGGCTAGTGAGAGGCACAAAGTCCTATAAAATTGAATGGTATAGTAATGCAAAGAGAAATGGGAAATGGCAAGCACACATCATAAATACCTCCCACGGTGTATGGCGGGTGACGCATGTGCCACTGTGAGTTTAACCTGAACCGTGTCCAAACAAATGTTTTGGCCATAATTCTGCGCACAATCATCCAAACGCTACACTGTCTCAACCTAGAGATGTAGGAAACTTGAGCTAGAAACAATGATTAGTAACATGCACAGGTCCGACATTGATTAGTAGACACATAGAAAAACATGTGAATCAGGCTCAAGAGCCAGTCCACTTAGAAAACTATAACGGATGCGGAAAAAATGAAGAGCACTCCAGCAAGCACCGGAGACGTTGTGGCAGCTGTCTAGCAACCATTGGTTGGTATAGGCACCACCTGTCAGTGCTCTGGTGCTAGCTGGGTCCACCTTACGGATCTGCACAAGCATGGACACGACACTGTGGTCACGGTAAGCTGTACAGACAGACGGTGATGGCTCATATCACAACACTCCTCCACCATAGGAAGGACTGATACAGGTGTGCAACGAGATGCTCAACAGTCCATACCCTCACACCCCACTCTCAACCTCTCTTAGGTAAGGGGTGAAGCTCGAAAGAATGAATGGCCACCATGAGCTTTCTGTGTGTAAGTGCCCTGGTCAAGAAGTCAACCTAATGCATGTCCATGCCGACCTGGATGAAGAAGATAACTTATTTCTCCACAAGATCACATAGAAAGTGATGCTCAAGAGTGACGTGCTTTGTACATACATGAAACATACTAGAGTTATTTGCAATGGCAAGAACACTATGATTTTCATAGTGCAAAATGATACAAGGTACAAACTGACGGAACTCACAAAACAAACACTATAGCCAAACCGCCTAGGCAGCTCTAGCTCTTAGTGCAACATACTCAACTCTGGTGAGCTACAAACAATGCAGGCCCACTTGTCATTACACTACAGTACTACATTGCCAACCACCAGGAACACCTAGCCTATCTAGCTACACCCATGAGGGGTCCACAACTAGTCATTATCTATGTAGTTGTCCATTACCACCAAATACGGTTGTCATCAGCAAAGTTCGAGGTGCGGTATGGAGACCATGTATCATACCACTCACACTGCCACGTGAAGGGATCTTGCATGAGGTCAATGTGAAAACATTTCAATGACATTGATGACGAAGGCTATGTCAAGTCGTGTGGTAGTGGCCAAGTACATATGAGAGCCACTGAGACACAAGTAGAGGATCACGTCCTCACTCTCCCCGAGCCATCATGGATCATCCACCTTCAGGATGTATAGCCCGCTACATGTGATTGGGGTAGAGACTATGGTAACTACACAAAGGAGTTCAGCAAACTGCTCGTCCACAACGCAAGTGCAATGTGTGTGATGCTACAAGAGTGTCCGCAACTGACGACCACGTACGCTCTCCATCCCGAAAAACATAGTTACAAGCAGAGGATCTTCATGTTGTAGGGATCCCAAAGGACTACCTTAGCCTCCTTCACAGTCTCCATTGAAGCACATGTAATAAGGAGGTCGTCCACATAATCTACTGCCACATGATTTTGATTTTTTTAACTAATTCATGATTTAGGGTACACATATGTAAGTTATTGGGTTTTATTAAAAACTCTTTAAGAATTCACCCAAGGTTGAAGTTACACAGGGAGGCCAAGTTCAACACATCGTCCTCACTTTATATTTTTTGCGTCGGATCTAACAGCATGCGAAGGAGGTCGCATGGCAAAGCCACATGACCCCCCACACAAGCTGTAAGATGCAAGAATTCCACGACGTTGAGAGCCAAACCAGATATCACAAGCCCCATTTATTGATTTTTCTGGGTCGCTCTGAATGATTTTGCTATTAAACAAAACACCAAAACATTTTTACCCGATGTTGAATCAAGACTACGGCCCCGAAAACACCCTTCTGCTGAACTCATGTGGTAGTATGTATACCAAGATGGAAGTGAAGCTCTTAGCTGTACGTATGAGAAAGAGGGATGGGTCAGTGTCATTTTGTATGTATCCAACGCATGTCAGTGTGCCTGTGATCTCCTGCTTCCAGCATCGGGGTACTTGTTTCAGGCGGTATACGGCCTTTAGCAAATGCCAAACCTTGTTACCAACCTCAAACTCTTATGGCTAGACTATATAGGTTTTCTCCTCTTTACTTCCATGGAGGAACACATTGTTAGCATCCATCATGTGTAGCTCCCAAGAATGGTGAGCAACAAACTCTTAACAAAGCACGAGCAGTGGCTATGCGGTCAACGGGCGCAAAGGTGCTAGTGAAATCAACACCCTCAACTTGTGAGAACCCCTTTGATAATCTTGTGTACCATCAAGCTTCATGTTCTTGCAAAAGATACACTTGGCCAATACATAGCATTCCTCCAAGGCAAGAGATGTCGACAAGCTCATAGACACCATGCTCACGGATGTGCTTCATCATCATCACAATTGGCATAGAGGCTAAGGCCCCAAAACCCCTCTGCAACCTCCCCTACAAGCTTGTGGTACTTGGCAGTTCGCTTGAGTGCGATGATCCTTGCCTCCTCTTCTAGGAGCTCCTTAGCCACCTGACCACGTAAGTTGACAGGAACATCCAGCAAAGACGCTTGACTGTTTGAGCTCTTCATTGTAAAAATATTCTCCAAGGTAAGGTGGGCAAGGGATAGCAGGAAGTCAGTGATCACGTGCTTGCCCAAGAAGAACAGGCGCTCAGAAGGAGTTACGGTTCAAAGAACGGAAAAGATGTCTTGACCTGCAAGGTACAACAATGGTAATCTTTTCATCAGCTTGTGATACTTCTCCAGATTGTTGGTTTTGGAACTTTTATTTGGTAACTTTGCCCATCTCTCAAACTCCTCCTCCACTCCACTTAGCAGATCATTGACTACTGTTGCTGTCTCAAACGTCTCAAACATGCCATGCATAGGGACTGTAAGAGCTAATTCAAGCAATGCTTCATCCTTGGCGTGTTGATTCTCTGGTCGTAGCCTAAGCTACCACCCGCCTTCAAAAGTAGCCAAGGATTAAATTGCAGTTTTTGCTGACTCCTCACTTGCCTGAAGGTCCGATGTTCTTGACAAATCTACTATTGCCAATGAAGAAGTTGCCTCTGCTACTGCCAACTGCTCCACTGGAGCATAGTAAAGCCACAGAAGGCCCAACAACGTTTCGTGCAATGCACCTATGTTAGATGTACCCATGAGCTTGTGCATGTGCTTGTGAAAGTGGAGGTGGGATTTGGGATTGAATGGTGTTGCCAGGATGTGCCGCTTGCTGAGAAGCTTCACATTCTTCTCAACCTTGCTAATGGCACCTTTGAGGCCTGGCTACAGTCCCCACTAACGGGATCTTTGCTACATCGGGACGCCCAGCCGCGCCTCTCCACTTGATTTTTGTCATCGCGGTCACAGCTTTCACCTGCCAACCGTGTACCTTTTGAACATGCTCTCGTAGAATAGAATCACGAGCCTGTGAACCTTCCTAGTCAAGGAGACTGGCCTCCAACTACACGCACGACGGAAACAACGACGAGTTGCAAGCAACACATGATTTAAACAACACCGCCTTTTGCATGGAGCTCCGACACAACTGTATGTAGCACACTCATATTACGGATTATTGTTGTGAGCCCGTTGGTGGCAATCAAGAGGTTGTGGCATTGCCTGTAGCTACAACGCCATGTTGAAATGGTGCAGCTATTGGCCGTGAACAGGGATATGGTCGTGGCAATGATAACATTCCCGGTCGGGGGAATGGACATGGCTGTGGTGCGGGTACTCTCTATCCTTGAGTGATATTAGTGGAGACCACTCACGGGAAAAATCAATCTCGAGTGTGGATTGATGTTTTGGATGAGAATGTGAAGTAATTTGGTTTTTCTTCAAGCACGAATTCATCAGTTCTTTTCTCCTTTCTCATTGAACCGCACTTGGCTATTGCTTAGCATTCACAGTGTGTCAATGCTTGAATAATCAAAACTTCAAGGTTTTTAGGTCCTCGTACAATTGTCACGTGAGGGTGACGACACCAGGTTCCAAGTGATTGAGCACATTGCCTTTGCAGTGAAAATTCATAAGCCCACCCGTTTAGACATCTCTATTTGACCCAACAATCCTACTCCCGCTTTATTTGACACCACTTGCACACTACCTCGTGTGTTCTCGTTGGCGGGTCGACCCCATAATCACTTGGAGCCCCCCACGTACCAGTCATCATAAGCCACTTATTGCCCAAGACCGCATACACAGTAAAATGTTGCGTAGACAAGTGAACTTCAGTTAGGTTGCAACGGAGTGCCTGAGATGATGCGGGACTTTATATGCAGGGACTCGATAATGTTAAGCATCGTAAACTATCCTCTGTAAATTAGTAAACAGAGACGTCGACTATGATTAGGATATCATCATCCATAGAATTACGCATGTAGAGAGATAGTATGGAACGCGTGAGCGTGTATTTGCAGAATCTATCATGTCTAGTTTTGTTACCGTGGATGTGAAGTGGATGCATGGCTTTTTTTGCACGGTCATACCTGTTTGAATATGTCAACGTGTGTGGGAAAAAATGGTTGCTCTCATGCTGAGGAAAGAGATTGGTGAGGTGGCAAACGATTCATGAACAAGAAAGATGCAGAAATGTTCATCACAAGCCAGAAGCTTGCAAGACACATCTACCGAGAACTAGTTGTGTTTGTTGGAATTGAAACAATACATGTCCATGAAAACACACAACCAACAAAGAACATAAGAGAAAAAACAATTGCAAAAGTCACAAGGGTGCCATATAGTCCTCAAGGTGGTGCAGGTCGACAAAAAACATTTGGAATGCTTGTTTTTACATCTTCAACGGTGGACATGCGGCAAGAATATTGGAAACTTATGGACACATCGTTGTATTGTGAAACGGTATGGATATGGGAAACACATTGTGTGAGTTACTGGATGTGGCACTCATATAGTCCGGATAGTCGGACATTGGGTCCTGATTCTACTATTCGTGGATATGACACATCTCTCGAGAAGAGGCAGAGAAAAGGCCTCATTCCCTAATACCTCGGAAGAATGAGCCACATTTGCCTCTACGAAGGAACAATAAGCTCCATTTTACCATGCCTTGTAACAGGTAGCCTCATTCATTTGTTTTGTAAAAAACCGGTTTAAGGTTAAAACAAGCTATCAATGTTGTAAGTTTACAACGGGTTACATAGTAACCAAGTTATCGCGTATACATGCTCCATGTGTAGGAAAATAAGTGGACTGGAAGTTCAAATATCCTTGAAAATATATGTTTTTTGTTATGTATACAATTGTTATGTAAACAATTGCAAATTATTGCAAGAATGCGGGTATCCCCTGTACGTATCATCTTACTTGCTATGTGAACGTCCTCAAGATATCATCATCCTTGCGATATCCATTTGTTTGTATCTACCTATACCTATGAACATGTGTGTGTATGTATCCATCATTATCTGCATGAGCTAGGACATGTACGTGTACATCTACATGTATGCATGAAGTGGTATGCAAAGAGATAAGCATATCAATGTTTTTATGCAATAAGCATATTAATGTTTTTTATATGCACGCGGGCTTCTCATGTGCAAAACATACAAAACCTTACATGAAAAGAGGGGTTTTGCGTGTGAAAAAAAAACACAAATAGATCATCGCTCGACCGCGATTCTTGCATGGGAGCGATGACCTCATGAGGAGCGGTGCACCCACGAGGTAAATCGCTCTTTGAAGACTTTTTTAGAAGTGGGGGCATTCCTTCAAGTTGTTGTCCCAATGGGGGGCATGTGACCAATTGAACAATATCCACATCCATATGCACATCCATATCCATATCCATATCCATATCCATATCCATATTCATACACATCCATATCCATATCCATATCCATATCCATACACATATCCTCACACATTCATATACATATCCATATCCATATCCATATTTATATCCATATCCATATCCATATCCATATCCATATCCATATCCATATGCATATCCATATCCATATCCATATACATATCCATATCCATATCCATATCCATACCCATACCCATACCCATACCCATAGCCATATCCATATCCATATCCATATCCATATCCATATCCATATCCTTATCCATATCTTTATCTATATCTATCAGCACATCTACATCTCATCCACATCTATGTCTAGATCCATGTAGGAATTTATTCATGTTCTTTCCTCTGAAATTTCTTTGTGTATCCGGTTCAACTCTCAATTTCCTTCGGTGCACCTCCTCCTCACATTGATCGGCAACCTGGGGTAAAGAAATATTTAACTTAAGGTTACGACTGGGGCCCAAAAAGACACTTTCGACTCGTTCCAATCAACTCCTCCGATTTATTGTTCGGGTAGTTGAGACGCCTGCACCTTATCTGCTCGTCGTATTTGAATGCAGGCGATGCGAACGAGAGGACGAGAGCGGGCGCTTTTTCGTTCTCTCACCTGCCCGAGCAAGCTCGTTGTGTGCTGCTCGCCCGTTTGAGACCGCACACCTGCGACCAATGGCGTCACTTATAGCACAATAGCACCAGCAGCACCGGCAGCAACCGCAGCAGTCGCAGTCGCACAAGCAGCAATAGCGAACGTTGTTTGTGGCTGATGCCTCGCAGTGCAAGTGGAAGGAACAGTAGTAAGAGCAGAATGCGTAGTGACAGCGTAGCGGCAGCAGTAGCAGCTTAGCGTCGCAGCTGCAGCAGCGCAACAACATCGTAGTGGTAGCACTGTAGCGTAGCAACGCAGCTGCCCAGCAGCCACAACGGCAGCCGCGCCTGCCGCGGCTGCAATAGTAGCAGCACAGCAGCGCAACAGTGCAATAGCAAGAGCAAAAGCAGCAACAGCGGCAGCAAGACCACCAACAGTAGGAGGAGGAGTAGTGGAATAGTAGCTACAGCAACAATGACAACAGAAGCAGCGGCATTGGCAACAGCTCCAGATGGCAACAGTGACTGCGCGAAGTAGCAACAGGTAGTGCCTCTCTCTCTCTCCCCACATTCTCCATCTCACTCCCCATTCTCTCCCCCAATATCTTTCCCCTTCGTTCTTTGCACTCACCTCGACTTCTCCCTCCTTCTATTCTCTTCTTACTTTGCTATCACTCTCCCTCCCTCCGGCCTGTTTGCCCTCTACCATGTCCCCCCCTTCTCCCCCCCCTCTCTCTCTCTCTCTCTCTCTCCCCCCCCCCTTTATCTCTCCCCGCCCCCTCTTCTCTTCGTTGTTCACTCACACCGCCTCCGTCCCCTTTAGTCGTCCTATCCCTCTTTGTCCTCTCCCCCTCCCCCCCCCCCTATTTTCTTGCTCTCCTGAACTCCCTTCCCCCTTCAAACATTCTTGGCTGTTGAGTTGTGAATGTGAATGCGAATGTGAATGTAGATTTTAATATGTCATGCACTGAATCTCTCTCTCTCTCTCTCTCCCCCCCCCCCTCTCTCTCTCTCTATATATATATATGTATCTCGCACTATCTCTTTGTCACACAATCTCACTCACTCACTCTTTCACTCTCACTTTCTCACACTCACACTCTCTCACACACTCATTCACTCACTCACTGACTCACTCACTCACTCACTCACTCACTCACTCACTCACTCACTCACACAATCACTCACTCACTCACTGACTCACTCACTCACTCAGTCTCACTCACTCACTCACTCACTTACAGAGACACAGTGATGGCGTCAATGATGATGAAAACAACGTCGACTGCAGCAGCAATGGCGATGACGATAGCGACAGCGATGGTGATGGCGACGGCGAAGGCGACGACGGCGGCGACGGCGGCAACGGCAATAGCAACAACGACGGCAATGGCGACTGCAACGTGATGCGCAATGGTGCAGTCTGATGGGATGGATGGATGCAATGCATTGTGATGTAATGTGTTGTGATGAGACTCAATGCGATTAGATACGATGCAGTGCCATGTGATGCGATGCTATGTGGTACAATGGGGTACGATGCATTGCGATGCAATGCGATGCGATGCAATGCGATGCGATGCGATGCAATTCAATGCAATTTGGTACAAGTTAGTGCAATGCGATGGTGTACAATGTGGTCCAATGTGGTACGTTGAGATACCATGCGATGCACGTCAATGTGGTACAATGTCGTGAAATACGGTACAATGTGGTCCGAAGTGGTGCAACGTGCTTGTGAATGTGAATGTGGCAGTGATAGTGACAGTTACAGTGGCAGTGACAGTGACAGTGACAGCAATAGTGACAGTGAAAGTGACAGTGACAGCGACAGCGACAGCCACAGCAACAGCCACAACGGCAACCACAGCGGCAGCGACAACGACATTGACAGCGACATTGACAGTGATATCGACAACGACATTGATATCAACGTTGATGTCGACGTTGACATGGACATCGACATCAACATTGACATCGACGTCGACATCGACGTCGACATCGACATTGACATCAATAGCGACATCGACATCAACATCCGCATCGACATCGACATTGACATTGACATCAACATCGATATTGATATTGACATCGACATTGACATCGACATCGACATCAACATCGACATCGACATCGACATCGACATCGACATCGACATTGACTTTGACATCGACATCGACATCGACATCGACGTCGACATCGACATCAACATCGACATCAGCATCGACATCGACATTGGTAGCGGCAGCGGCAGTGGCAACGGCAGCGACAACAACAATGACAGCAACATTGACAGCGACATTGACAGCGACATCGACAGCGACATCGACAACGGCATTGATGTTGACGTTGATGTCGACATCAACGTCGACGTTGACATCGACGTCGACATGGACATCGACATCGAAGCTATGCAATGTGATGCGATGAGATGTGATGTGATGTGATACAATGCAATGCAATCAATGCGATGAGATGCGATGTGACGCGATATGGTGTGGTGTTGTGTGATGTGCTATGATGCGATGCGATGCGATGCAATTTTATGTGATGTGATTGTGACGTGATGTGATGCGACAGTGAAAGCAACAATGGCAGTGACAATGAGAGTGACAGTGACTGACAGTGACAACGAAAGCCACAACAACAGCCACAATGACAGCCACAACGACAGTCGCAACGACAGCCACATCGGTAGTGACAGAGACAGCAACAACGACATTAACATCGACATCGACATCAAAGCGATGCGATGTGATGCGATGCAATGTGATGTAATACAATACAATGCAATGAATGCGATGAGATGCGATTGATGCAATGTGTTGCGATATGGTGTGGTGTTATGTGATGTGCTGTGATGCGATGCAATGCGATGTGATGTGATGTGATTGTGATGTGATGCGATAGTGACAGTAACAATGACAATGACAGTGACAGCGACATCGACAACCACAGCGAACAACCACATCGACAACCACAGCGGCAGCGACACTGACAACAACACTGACAGCAACATCAACGTCGACATCGACAGTGACAACAACACTATAGTTCTGTTTTGTTCTATACAGCCTTGTTTACTTGTAGTCCATTATGTTTTTGTACGTGATGATGTTGTCGTTCACTGCTTTGTAGTTATGCTTGAAATGCATCTTAAAGACTGAAGACTTTGTGCTTTCATGTAATGCGTTGTGTTTTGATGCGATGTGATGCAATACGATGGGAAGTGATGCACTTTTTTGTGATTGTGATGTGATGTGACAGTGACAACGACAGCGACAGTGACAGTGACAGTGACATTGACAGTGATAGTGACAATGACAATGACAGTGACAGTGACAGTGACAGGGACAGGGACAGGGACAGGGACAGGGACAGTGACAGCAACAACGACAGCGACAGCGGCAGTGACGTGATGTGATGTGATGTGATCTGATGTCATGTACTGTAATGTGGTGTGATGCAATGTAATGCGATGGATTGCAATACAATGCAATGTGACGCAATGCAATGCATTCGATGTGATGTAATGCAATGTGATGTGACATATCGTTGTGTGATGTTATACGATGCAACAGCAACAGCGACAACGACAGCAACATCAACAGCGACAGCGAAAGCTACAGCGACAGCAACATCAACAACGACAGCGACAACGACATAGACAGCGACTACGACAGCGACATTAACATAGACTGTGACATAGGTTGTAATACGGACTATGACATAGAGTGCAACATAGAATATGACATTCACATCGGCATTGGCATCAACTTCAATATCGACATCGACAGCGACAGTGACAGCAACAGCGACAGCGACAACGACAGCGAGAGCGATAGCGAAAGGAAAAGCGACAGCAATAGCGAGAGCGATAGCGACAGCGATAGCGAGAGCGACAACGACATAGATTGTGAGGCTTTAACACAGACTGTGACATAGACATTGGCATGGACATGAACTTCTACATCGATATCGTTATGATGTGATGTGATGTGATGTGATGTGATGTGATGTGATGTGATATGTGATGTGATGTGATGCGATGCGAAGCGGTTCGATGCAATTCGATGGAATGCCATCCAATTCAATGTGATATGTAATGCAATGCAATCAATGCAATGGAATTGATACAATGTGATGTGACATGTTGTCACGTGGTGTGATGTCATGTGAAGTGGTTTGATGTCATGGGAGTGATAATGACAGCAATGGCGCGACAACGGCGACACCGACGGCAACGGCGACAGCGACTCCCTCCCTCCCTCACTCACTCACTCACTCACTCACTCACTCACTCACTCACTCACTCACTCACTCACTCACTCACTCATTCACTGACTCACTCACTCACTCAGTCACCCATCCACTCACTCACTCAATCACTCACTGTCAATCACTCACTCGCGCACTCACTCATTCACTCACTCACACACACTCACTCTCACTAACGCACTCACTCACTCACTCACTCACTCACTCACTCACTCACTCACACTCACTCGCTCACACTCGTCCATCCATCCACCCCCCCCCCCCCCCCCCCCCCC